>JBBPDA010118772.1:0-27379 GCA_037974385.1 Arnoldichthys spilopterus | reverse complement strand
CTATCTATCTATCTATCTATCTATCTATCTATCTATCTATCTATCTATCTATCTATCTATCTATCTATCTAATCTGATTTTTGTTATCAGATCAGTACTTTGATTATTTTGTGTGTGTGTGTGTGTGTGTGTGTGTGTGTGTGCGTGTGTGTGTTCTACAGGTCCTTAAAGCCTGGAATCTTCTACAAGAGCGCATCGAACAGGAAAAAGAGGGATGTGGACAGCTGTCCTGAGTCGACACTTTTACAAGCATACGAACACACGCTTTAGCATTTAACTTTCCAGACATTGACGAAGTATCATCTCGCACTCACACAGAGACATTTCACAGGGCTTTACCCTCGTTTTTCTTCCCTTTTTCCCCCCGAGTGCGGCCCCACGTTTAAGCTTACCGATGTGGTTTTACCGCTGTGGGTCGCGCGAGCATCTCTCTGTGTGGACAGCAGCAACGGACGACGACGTGCACACGATCCAGGGCAGCTGGATTAGATTCTTCCAGAGTTAAGGCCAGGTCTCCTTTGTTCTAGCCCGAATGGGGACACCAGCTCCGAGATGAACGTGTCGCTACTTTAGTGCAGTGCAGTGGCTGCGTGCGAAAGTGCATATGGTTTTACAGCTGCAGAGATTCCGGATCCAGGCTTCGAGTCCGAGCCGCGTACTTGCCAGTGAGAAGGTTCACTGATTGCGATCGGTGGCTTCTTATTTGGATATGAATTTTATTTGAGTTTTTTCGTCTCATTTTTAATAACAGCGCTGGCTCACGTTTTCGTACTCGGTGGGCCAGATGCACAAGCTCTCAAAGTGCTTGGTTTAGTCTTGATTCTTCTCTAATTTTAGTCCCAGTCTTAGTTCGCAGCGTCCTTCTGGTCATTTTAAATCTTTCATATGCAATTACAGTGAATGTAAGAATGAAATTGGTGAATTAAAAGGGGGAGGACTGACGCCAGTTAGGAGGTGGTCTAATGTCGTGATTTATGCACGGACTCCGCTAAGCAACAGTGCTGATGTCCCACTTCGCTGTGGGGAACTCGCTCAAGTATTACGCTTGGGATTCATAGCAGCAGCCTCTTGTTGCTTGGAATATTCCACAACAGAGTAACATATTGACAGGAATGTTCGTCGGAGAGGAAACGCTTTCCTGTGGACGCGCAGTGTGCTCTAAAAGTCTCACATTTCATACAAATGACCAGAGTAAAGGTTTTAAGGGAACGTTATATGAAGAAATAGTCCAGATTTGGCCCAAATCAGAAGCTTTTGTTCAACCAGGTCAACGAGTCGTCGCCGTTCATCGCAACACATGGCTTTGGCCCACACTTTAGACCACAAGCATTGTTCCACTTGTGCACACACAGTCATTGAAGTAGATGAACACACCCCCGGATTGTACAGTCAGGATGAGGGGCATGAACAAAACTGCGCTTCAGCTGAAGGTCTCGCTTCAGGATCCCACTCTGTCGTCTTGCACTTAAAAGGCGAAAACCTCTTTTGAGGTTCATACAGACTAAACGAGGTCCAGCTGGAGCAGGGGTGGGTAACCCCAGTCCTGCAGGGCCAGTGTTCACCACAGTTTGGCAGTTCCCCTCCTCAAACACACTCACTAAACCTGGCGAGTTGAAGCAGGTGTGTTTGGGCAGGGACGTCACCAAACTGTGCTGGAGACCAGCCCCACCCCCCCCAGGACCCGGATCGCCCACGCCATCTACATGCTCATCTTATGTCCGCGCTTCAGAGCTTCACATTTTTCCTCAGCCTTGTGGGTCTTGGTTGTCTCTTCCTCGCTTCGCGCCCTGAGGATGCAAGAAAGAGCTGCAAGGACGCAGAGCGACACCAAAGGCGTTTACCAGCATAACTTTACATCATCACATCAGTGATTGAGTAGCTTATGATTCCAATCGTTGCATGTGCATATCGCAGGCTGAACTTTGATTGAAATTCGTCCATCCGTTTTAGAAACCACCTCTTCCGTTTCGGGCCGCGGGGAAGCCGGAGCCAGGCCCAGCTGACTACGGGCCCTAGGTGGGGTTATTGACATTTAGCCACATCAGTTTTATTGACTTTGGTGACGGTACAGACTACATGGGGAAGAGGTGGTGAACCCGTACCCTCTTCCATCACATTCCATAATGGAAAAAATGTGACTTCCGTGTAGGATGCTCAAAACACCTTCTCTGTTCTCATTGTATCATTAAGGGGTTAATGATTTAGGTGTAGGAGAGCAGGGAAAAGAACATTATCCAGAACAGGTACGGCTTCAAGAGATGGGAAACCGTGTATTCTCTTTGGTCCCTCAGAGAACGTGGACCTTCAGGTCCCAAGGGCAAGGTCCTAGCCCCTAGGCCACCACTGACCCCGATCAGAAGGATGAGTCACAATGTTTCTCTACAGTTCGACATTACAGCAAACCACACAGTGATTGAATTATTTAGAAGAAAAAAAAAAATGGTGGAATTCCCCTTTGCAGAAATGTCCTATGCCAGATGTAAAATGGTACACGGGCAACTCAAATAGGAAAAATCTTTATTCAATTAAAGTCCAACAGTAAAAATGTTACAAACATCAATTTTTTAAAATATACTTAGCTCTAAAAACTGTTCAAGAAACCATTACGCTATGAAATTAATCAGGGTGCATCATAACATACCACACACACACACACATACTGTCTCTAGAACCCACCACTGCAGGTTAAAACGTGACCGTGCCTTCAACAGTTAGGAAATGTTTTACGGGCCCCTCAGGCCTCAACACCCTACGAACACATTTGGTCCTCATTGCAGCGTCCTCGGTTCCTAAAAATCCAAACGAGAAGATGGTCAGTCGCCTTGCGTGTTCTGGAGTCCACTGCTCTATCTTGCCACGGTGAGTCTGGCTGAGCACAGTGCCTGTCCCAGATAGTTGGAAGCACGACACTCATATGTCCCAGAGTCCTCTGGCTGGACATGCACCAGCGTGAGGGTGCACAGGCCATCCTCCTTGTACTGGATCTGCACGCGCTCGGTTTCCGCCAGTGGCTCATCGTCCAGCAGCCACACCACCTCCGGGTCGGGGTAACCTGGAGAAGAGAGGATTCAGTCTTGTTTCTATATTTATAATACCTCCGTCATCACAAAGCAGCTTTCCGAAGGCCGGTCCCGAGCCCCTGATGAGCAAGTCGAAGGCGATGGAAGAAGGTGAAAACTCCCAGAGTTGGAGGAAGAGAAGTATGGAGGAACTGTGACTCAGATGGTGGACACCAAATAGCATTGGTAACATTGGTTAGGGTCTATAACTTGAATGGCTCGGGCATGGACAGCATAGGAAGCATGTGGAGGTGGTCCGTCGTAGTTAAACTAGTCTAAAGACATAAGCAGGAGGCCCCACTGATGGGCGATCAGGTGGGAAGTACAAGCCAGCTGGAACCCTGAGTGATCGCTGAAAGTGGAGCAGTTCCTAGTGCATGGGTGGGCTGTGGTGATCGTCACTGTGGAGCATGAGCGTTCCGTCTGCTCTACAAAACAACGCTCCGTCACGAAAAAGTCTGACATGAATCGCGCGTGAAAACAGGAGTTGGGCGTCCAACAAGTGCTGTTCACAAGTTCTAAAAAAAAAAAAAAAAAAAACAGAAGGAATACCTCTGCACAGGCAGGTAGTATGGATTTTTCATTCTACAGAAAGAGCTGGAGGTGAGTAGACCACAGTGACACAGCCATGCTCTCTTTTCGATCTGAAGTGAACGTCCCTCGCCTCATGTCCTGCACTCTCATTGGCCGTAGCTCGTCGGCAACTGCTAGAAATCTGGTCCCAGCCTGTGATTAGTCACCGACTAATCTTTGCACAGTTATTGTTGGTCACCGATCAAACGTGGGCTCACGACCGATCGGGCACTTTTGTCGGCGACTAGAAAAAACGGCCTTAAAATCTTGTAGCGTGAACAAGACGACACACAACGTCCTTAGCATGTCCCCACTATAAATCCATGTGAATCGATGTAGCATTTAACAGGCACATGCTGTACAGAACTTCAGTTTCCCCTTTGCTTAATGCTAAACACTATAAAAGTCTGGACATGATGGTTAGTGGGACATTGTGTAGATGACCTCCAGACAGCAGACCTATATTGGTACCTACCTTGTATGATGCATGCCATGTACACAGTGGCACCACAAGGCTCTGTAAGGTCCTGCAGGATTTGAGGGAAACTCGGTTGACTCTTCAGCTGCTGCTCGAGTGATGCAACAGCCTGTTCGGCCTCTTTCCCCAGACCTGCGTCTGAAAGACAGAGGAACATGGGCTACGGAGGATGCTCCTGGGTTTGTGATGGATTTACATGGGCCATTAGGGTACAATCTAATCAGTATATGCTCATTACAAGCACTGGTTTTGGTATTCAGTGTTGTGGTTCTGTGTTACCAGTTGTAGAGCTGGCAGGAGAATTTGAGCCATCTGATTTGTGCGAGAGGTGAGCCATCCTCTTCAAAGCCAGCACAGCTTTACCCGTTTTCTACAGCACAGAACATGACCGCTTGAATAAAACACCTTCCAGAGTTCTGCCCATTTCATGATCAAGTGAAAGTGTTCGTCACTTTCGTCTGCATTTAACCCATCACACTTGCACACTAAACTAACTTTATAGCTAATCAATCATTTTTCTAGCTTTGCAGTACCCCAAGCGTGTCCAGCTTCAGTCCTGGAGGGCCGGTGTCCAACACCGTTTGGCCGTTTCCATGCTTACATACACCTGGTCCAACTCACCTGTTAATTGCCCAATGTCGTGAGTGTGTTGAAGGAAGGAGACCTACCAAACTGTGCTGGACACTGGCCTTCCAGGAATGGATTTTGGACACCCCTGCAGTACCTCATGCATAACAACTGGATATTGTACGGCTCTTGACAGAAGTGACCAGGCGTAGTTGCAGTTGTCAAGCAGCAAATGCAGCCCGTATTCATGTGAAGGGTTTAGTAAAAAGGGCAACTGTGTACCTGCCATCTTTGCCTTGCCAGGAATCTCTTCATCTTCGCTTTGTTCAGAGTTTTAGTGACTCTGGGAGAGGAGGATGGTGATGATGAGGCCATCCATGGATGGGCCAAAGCCTGCTCACAAGTCAATCTGGCCCTGTGTCAAAAAGACATTGAGAAGAGGTTTCTCCTCCCATTACTGTACACAACCTCAAACCTAAAAGCTCAGATTTGAACTGTGGTGTACTTTTTAAAGCAGATATCTTTACAAAGCAGCCTTACAGAAACCAGAAAGGCAGTTCAGGGCAAAAGTGAGAGGAAAAACCCCCCTAAGAAGAAATCTTGAGAGGAACTCCTCCTCAGCAGAAAGCAAAACAAGAGTTCTGAGAATTAAAAATAAAGGAACGAGAGCAACATTGAGCATAAAACCAAGACATTCTGATGAAGTAGTTACTAAAGGTAAGAAGAAGAAAAAAAAAAAGAGACTGTTGGCTAGCCATAAGAACAGGCAAGGAAAATAGTGCAAAGGAGGTGTACAGTGTTTATAACTAATTAGGAGTCTGTTCTAGGATTAGGGAACAGTCACTGGCCCAAAGACAAACCATGTCATGCATTGACAAATCTACACTAGGAGTCGAAATTCAAGAGGCCATAGGACGCAAGATGGTGGCTTATAACTATTTGCAGTGGTTGGAGTGGCGATCCTTCCCCTAAAAGCTCAATGTGATGTCCAACAATGCCAAACCTTTTCTCCTTCTTCAGCAGCTTGCAGATGAAGTCCTTGGCCTCGTCTGTGATGTCGTCAAACTCTGGATCAAACTCCCAGGATGCCGCAGTGACCAGAGCCAGGGTCTCTGTATCGTTGCTTCCCTGAAACGGTGACTCCCCACTGAGCCTGTAAGAGAGTATGGAAGAGCTGAAGATGAAGGTTGACTTTTTGAGGACCATTGAGGGAAGGGGAACTTGGGATGATTTGGACAAAGAGCCCAGCACTGACAGGGGGTCCTCAAAGAACACAGTTATATAGTTTGGGGGCCGAGTCTTTTTAGCAGCAGTCCTGTCTGGAGCCCCAACTCAAGCCATGACCGTTTTTTTCTGACATGCTGAAAGGGAGAAGACCAGCAGTGACTAAAGGTGGATGTCCTTGTCAAAGGAAGCAAGATTCAGAGGGTGGCTTGGACAAAACTGGCCAACAGGCCACAGGCTTTCTGGCATCTTAAAATCAAGAATTCATAGTATGGAAAAAGGAATACTGACAAAATCTGACTGCATTTACAATCAATAATCTGTGTAGTACTCACAGGATGTAGCAGATGACTCCTATGCTCCACATGTCACTTGCCAGATCCACAGGCTCATAATTGATCACCTCTGGAGCCACAAACTCTGGTGTTCCTTGCATCACCATTAGAGGTCTCCCTGGTTCTGTGGGAGTCAATTGCAAATCTCTCAAAGCAGAGCAATCAGAGCACCAAGTCATTCCCTGACTGTATAGCCCCCATTTCGAAGCACAGTTGGTGGGCGCTTAAGACTTGGGTTGGGCGATATGGGGGAAAAATAGGTCATGATTTCTGATTTGACAACTGGAAAACACCAAATGCGATGCCACATTTAAAAAATACTTCCAAAATGATGAACAATGATTCAAAATTCATGCAGTAAGTCCAATTGAACCTGACTAATTATACCATCTGGGATGTTTTTGCAGTTACTAAGAGTAAATGGGCAGAAAGAAGCTTCAAAGCCCAAGTAATCACATCTCACAGGAAGTTTCAAAAACTCAGAAATCACTCAAAAGAGGCTTCGGGCAAATGTAGGAGCCATGCATACAGTGTACTATTGAAAGTGACTGATCCTGTTTACAGAAACCCTCAGATTGTATCAGCTCTTTTGTGTGTTTACAGACGAATTCATGGGAAAAGTTTTTGCTGGATTATGGTGAACACTTCTGTAATGGAGCTCATGTACTGTATAAAAAGCCCCAACAGCTGTAGAGCAATCATGGGTCAGCCCAACTGTAAGTGCGTTATGGACCATTATCCTACATTTCCATTGTATTTAGTTGCTATTGTCATGTCATTGTCAAAAAATATTTGCAACATAATTTCTGTATGTGTGTCATATAACTGTATGACTTGGGGAATATGGTATGGGGTTTTCCATGATATAGGGCTTTAAAAAAATAGGAGAAAATTTTGTTTTCCGTGACATAAGGCTTTAAAAAATGGTGAAATTAGGTTTCTGTGGTATATGCGAGGAGAATATTCCTTTTCTGTGATATAGGGCTTAAAAAAAACATGGATACATTAGTTTTCCTTGATATAAGGCTTTAGAAAACAAGATGAAATTTAGTTTTCCATAATATAGGGCCTTGTATATCAGGATGATATTTTGTTTTCCATGATATAGGGCTTTACAAACCTCTAGGACAGTTAAAAGTTACATACCCAGTTTTCTGGCCAGGCCAAAGTCAATGATCTTGATGAGGGATCCTGTTGAGTTGACGCAGACGATGTTCTCTGGCTTGAGGTCGAGGTGGACAATGTTTTTGCGATGAATGTACTGGACCCCCTCCAGGATCTGGCGCATGTACTGCATACTGTTGGGCTCGGTGTGCTCAAAATGTTCATCCACGATGCGCTCGAACAGCTCTCCACCAGCAACACTGCCACATGAAAACAAATCGAACAATGTCACACAAGCTGGCTAACGTAATTCCTAGCCAGGGACGGTTGGGTGAACTTAATAGAGGTCTAGAATTTAAATCCCCCTCCACTTTTAAATCAAGGCCTTATCCTATCCTAGACCCATTGTCTATGAGAATAGCTAAGCTAGAAGCCTCCACTGTGTGACCTTCATGGTCAGTTGTGTTAAACAACAAGAAAAAGATTGAATTGCTGTAATTTTGCCAAGACAGCAGTTCTGACCTTTTGACAGGATGCCCGTTGTAGCTGTACAGCAGAGTAAGTGTTTATGATCATTCCTTATTATTACACTTTTTTTTGTGAAATTTGGGAATTAAATCACATTTCTTCCTGTGAAATGTGCAAAATGTGAAAAAATTCGAGGCATGCACATGATTGGTTCAAAAAAAATTAATGCTCAATCAAAATGTTCTGTTAAAAAAAAAAAAAGAGCTATGTGCAATCCAAAATATTAATAAATTAACGTTGCAACTGGGCACAATCAGAATTTGACTGGTCAAAAATAAATAAATAAATAAATAATAATAATTAGGCCACAATAACTTCTTGGTTAGACAATAAATTGTCCTAGAAATAATTGCAACAAATTATATATTAATTTTAAAAGTTTTTTTTCCAGCCACTGAATCAATGGGTACCTTTGAATGTTTTTTTTTTTTTTAATTTTCCTATAGTTTTATTTATACCCTTTGCTTATTTATAGTTAAAAAAAAAAAAAAAAAGCTTAAACCAAATTTAAGCTAAATTCACGGAAAAATGCACAGACCCAGAAACCTTGGCATAACCCTCTGTCTGGCTATCATGACACACCAGTGCATACATTCCTGTGTAAATAAGCATGAATATAAACAATTTGCTGATAATAAGGTCAGGAAAATAGCGTAATTACTGCTACAGGCCTAGCAACAACCCCGATCTGGAATTGGAATGTGATTGGTTTAAATATGTATGTATGTAACAAAAGAACTTATGCACGATCAAAATGCTGGAATAGATTTGACATATGCACAACTGAAAGGGGATTGGTTAAAATTGCAAAAAAGACTTGTTTGAGAAAATGAAGAATTTGGAAAACTGACACAAGAAGAACTTTAGCATCCTGGTCTGTAATCTTTGCAGAGACGACCCAATGAGGCTAGATTTCCCATAATATTCCATACACCACACCTGAAGCAGGTTAAATCACAAAAACGTGCTGCAACTTATTAACTGATGGCAATTAAAGTTTTTCCCTCTGGTTCCACTATGCAAATCCCCCTCTAGTCGCTGCCAGCGAGGTCTAGATGATGAAAGAGACTTTTGCAGACTCACTACTCCATGATCATGGCGATCTCGGAGCGGCTGTCGTAAGCCCCCAGACATTGCACCAGTTTAGGGTGCTGCAGTTGCTTCATCAGCTCGATCTCCTTCCGTGCGGCTTCTTTGTCTTTGGACACGGGGGCGCGGTAGAACTTCCCGGCACACACGCGTCCAGTCTCCTTATGGGTCAGTCTGAACACCTGGCCAAACTTTCCTCTGTAAGAGGGTGAAGGTGCAGTGCCAAGTTAAAAACATTTTCTCCTTCTCATATAATAGTTTGAAGAGATGTCCTGATGTTCTATAGCACCTAACATCACAGTCTGACTGGTTGAGAAGCATTCTACAGTACAATGACGTCATTGTGAACATACCCCATCACACGAAGTGCACCGTGACAAAATGTGACCTCTGCATTTAACCCATTCACACGTGGAGCAGTTGCCAGCTAGCAACAGCACCCGGGGAGCAGTGTAGCAGGAGGTTCCTTAGTGGGGCCAGGACTTGAACCTGCAGCTCCCCGATCACATGGGCAAGTCCCTAACCACTAGGCCACTACTGCCCACACTGTTGTTTAAAATAGCAGCATATTTTTTTCCCACAGAGCACTGCCTTCCACTGCAGTTCACCTACTTGTGCCAAATATTGAAGAAGAGTTTGATGCAAATCTGCATTAAATTCCCAGCCTATCGTTGCCCCCGAGTTAAGTTTTGGGTGGGCATCTTTAATGGTGGAACAAGTTCACGTTAAACGGCGTTACGTTTTACAGATCTCTCCATAACAATGGGCAGTGGTGGCCAAGTGGTCCAAGACTTGCCCATGTGACTGGACGGTCGCAGGTTCAAGTCCCGGCCTAGGCACCAATGAGGTACCCTCCCGCTACACTGCTCCCCAGGCCCTGTTGGTAGCTCTAAGTGTGGATGGGTTTAAGTCAGAGGTCACATTTCATTGTGTCTCTGCGTGATGGAGTGTGTTCACAATGACAAACGTTCGCTTCACTTAGCACAACAGCCCTGTGCTATTCCGCTGCTTCACTAAATAGCCTCGTTCTTTAAAACAGCTGCACTATTGACCCTTTGCTTAGCCATTCCCGCGTCATTCAAAGCCAGAAGTCGCAGAGTACTCACACTCCGATTTTTTCATGGACGTCGTAGTGATCTTTGACCTTGCACGTGGTGTTGACGACAATGTCCACATCGGACAGAATCTCCTCTTGCGGCTCCCCTGTCAGACACATTAGGTGGTGATAGTTTATCCATTTTGTCATTTCACGCGCTAATACCTATACAAGGTCCGTTTGCCTCCACATATGGGCACTAAACATGTGCAGAAAGCTACAATGACTGGCCATTTTCTCAGATATGCCTACCACAGTCATTTGCACAGGTTTAGGTGCCCCTGGAAAAATGACTGAAGATAATGTTTTGCAGCTTTTGTACATTTTTTCTTTTTTTTTTTTTCACAGGCCACATTATGCCAATATATTTTACCCTTAGATGTAAGGACTGTATAGGTACACTTCCCAAGTACTGACTGTAGCCCATCTGTTACGTTTTATCAGCCTCCATCTTTCCCATTCCAGCAATTGAAAGGGACCACAACGGGACCACCACTGACCAGCATACACAGTCATTGGCCACGTTACTCCACCCACGCGCTATGTTTGTACAAATTGCAGGTGTTACTGATCACATAGCCAGTATGTGTATAGACACAGTGATGCCTGCGCCCACCTGACCCATTCTGAGAGCCAACCTACAAAAATATCTGTCATTTGACCTGAGCTCAACCGAACCTGCAACATTCCTGTAAGTTATTGGAACGCTGCCTTGTCACTTTGTTACCCACTCTGCCAAAACCCAAACCTGTGTAGCCTTAAGATCAATTCTGGCATCACTAGTAGATCAAGTGTATGTGCTTCCAGCACAATGGAGCTAAAGGAGCTTATGTCTACCTGCGGTGTCCATCCTGATGCAGTCAGACTCTTCACTGGGGTCACTGACCCCTATGGCATTGCAGGCCCGTACACGGAACCGGTACTCGCCCTGTGGGGAAAGGCCTGAGCGGACACCATAAGTGGTGTCCTTACACTCGGTAGTGAGCTCTGTCCAGTCTCCGGAGTCAGCTGGGCCGAGGCTTTGCATTTCTACCACATAGTTTGTGACAGCTGAGCCACCGTCGTAGCTTGGGCCACACCAGGACAGCACTAAAGAACTAGGGGTCAGCTGGGACACAAATGGACATGAGGCAGGGCGCTCAGGCCGATCTCAAGAAAGGAAGAGGGAGAGAGAGATGTTAGTAAACCCCCAGCACAGGTGATGTCACACTTGAATAAGGACATTACTCAAGCTTCAACAGTTACACAGTGGAACAGTTGGTACCAGCTTGAGCAACATTAAAACTAATGTGGGTTCTTCAGAGCTTCACAGACGTTCGCTCACCTCTGATGCTGAGAATTATTGTGTGTTGAGCCATGCCTCGTCGATTTCGCACAAACAAAGAGTAGCTTCCTGCATCCACCGGAAGTACCTCAGAGATGGTCAAGACGCTGCTGTTACTGCTGCTCTCTATATGGGTACGTCCCCCATCCACCACAAGCTAGATGGAGAGACAAAGAGGTTGTGGACATGTGTGATGGAGTTTGGTGAACTTGAGGTCATCACTTGTGAACTACTGCTTTCTGTTGCCATGGTTATTAATGTTCATTCTGTTTTCTCATGCTTGGTGTCTTTTAGGCAAAAATATAGATTAAAGTTGAATTCCACTGGCTATTCCATTGGTTAAGACAAACAGAATCTGCCTGTTACGATTACTCAAGGCAGAACACTGCATTTCATCAACGAGCAATTACATGTTCTTAATGAATTTCTTTAGTATTTCTTTAGTTAATTTGAAAATCTTTTGGGAGCAGGGGATTAGCCCTCCCATTGCTTTTGTTTGCATCACTGAAAGAGAGGAAACCCACACCAGCAGGATGTCAACAATGTGTCTAGTTATGTATATAATGTAAAAATGAAATGCTTTCCTTTTTAAATTGTATTTATATTACTTGCTTAGTCATCAAAATAATTGTTACATTGCACAATTACTAATTATAATCCATAGCGACAGCCCTGGAACAGTTGTCCCCACTATTTTGCAGACATCGTGGTCCCTGATTCCCAAGAACACCACCACTGTAAGAAAATCAGTCAGTTTCTATGCAATGTCTTTCTATTTAACATGGAAACACAAATGACTGTGCTTATGTCTAAACACCTGAATTGTGTAATTCATCAAAAGCAATTTGAGGAATTTAAGTTGTCTGTCTGATAAAACTGTCACCTTCAATTGACTTTTCTGCTGCAGTGTTCTTTGAAACGCTACAGATCTACGCGTATACATATTAGAAATGCAAGAGAAGAGCAAATAGCCCAACAAGGAGTCAAAGTACTAATCTGACCTTTTTTCTGTTGTGGATCCAACAGGAAGCAGTAGGCCCTAAGCTGCTGAAGGAGCAGTGGAGTTGAGCATTTTCCCCCACATGGACCAGCACCTTCTCCACAGGATCAAGGAATTCGAGTAGAGGGCCTGAGAGCGTTGGGAGAGGCAAATTTGCAAATCATTTCAGCTGTGTACCATGTTATACGGGTTTCGGAGCTAGTCCAGTACAAATACTTGTAGTTGTACATGAACAGCTGGGCAAATACCAAGGCTAATGTGGTAAGGGCACAACGCTAATGGGGCCCATGATACAAAATGGTGAAGAACACACTGTTTAAGAATATGCTTGTGGGAAAACTGGGTATCTACCAAGTTTAGACACTTACTACCACCACGATCAATAGAGAACGGACCAAAGCAACAGGAACTAATATAAAAGTTAAACCAAACACTGCAGGATTTAAAGTGTATGCCTTAAAAGTAAACAACTGCTTGTTTATCTGCATTGAAAAAAAAACAGTGACAAAGTGCCCTTGACACCATCTTTTGCATGCAGAGAGCAAGGATATACTCATCATCAGCATAAACCAATAACATGCATCAACAGCAGCAAAGGAAACCATAGCACTATGCCCTTCCCCCATTCTGCTGCTAACCACAATTTTCTCACATGCATTAGTATAAATATAAAGCTTTTTTCCCTGCAAACTCACGCTCTAATGCCAGCTCTAAAACCCCAGAACAAGTGCATTTTTCACCACCACTGAAAAGGCCCAAAGAGCTGCCATTTACTTGTTTACTTGGAATTTTGTGAACATTTCCTGTGCCCCACAGCTACATCTAAAGCTCCAGCCATGCAGCTTATCCTCTAACTGCACTGCTTAGATCATTTTCAAAGGAGAAGAAACGCCCTCCTTTTTCGCTGATATCCAACAAACCATGCATTCGTCATGGTGCCTATTCACTACCAGTCACACTTACCTGCACTACTGAAGGCTCTTCTCTTAGGTGTGACTGCTGGATTGAGACACACACAAAAGCAAACAAGTGTGAAAAAGACAAGGTAGTAACATATGATCAAGTGGGAGGGGCTAAATCAGCCATGTGATGATCTAGGAGGAGTTAATTGCTGAGTTGACAACTTAATTGCTTATAGACCTTATAAAGGAGACCACAGATTGGGTTCTTGAGTCCACATGCACTGCATAGTTGGATGTTTTTCCTTCTCTAAAAACACGTTATGCAAGTCAGATTTCCTCAGCTGATGATGCGACCAGGGATGGAAAATGTAGAGTGAATTGCTTATTATTATTATAATTATTAAAATCTGT
Source organism: Arnoldichthys spilopterus (assembly GCA_037974385.1). Classification (NCBI taxonomy): domain Eukaryota; kingdom Metazoa; phylum Chordata; class Actinopteri; order Characiformes; family Lepidarchidae; genus Arnoldichthys; species Arnoldichthys spilopterus. The sequence continues at coordinate 13,689 of JBBPDA010118772.1, read as the reverse complement.
AATCCAGATTACCACATTTGCATCTGGAGCCTTTAAAGCCTTAAATGTTTATAAAATTAAATTCCATGTAACAAAATGCACCTTGCACAGCCTTATCAGTGGTTGAATGATCACAAAGTTGAATTAGCATAGTTTTGGGGTGGTGGGGGTGTGGATTTTACATGGATATGAATTTGCGCGACTACTCAACTGATTACTCAACTGAACTGGTTTTTAAAGGTCGCAGTAGAAATGTAAAGAGGCTTTACTCTTAGAAATGTAACTAAGTAAAAAAACAAGTATTAGGTTTCAAGAATACTTGGGTAAAGTAACCAAAGCACAATTACCCAAGTATTATCCAACCCTGTATGTTCTGGGTTTCCTGTTTCTTTGTGCTGATTGCTTATACATGTATGTGAACTGAACTAGTCCATGGCTTCAAAAGCAGACTGTGTATTTGATTTAGAAGTAAACTTTTGCAGTGTATGTGTTTTTGTATCCATAACTTGACTTGGTCAAAGGGTACGTTACTGAAGACATCACTTCAGCGGTGCATACTCCGATAACTGAGTGCTCATCATACACTTACATTTACAATCTTTTTTTTTTAAGTCTTTTTCCTTTAAATATGCATCTGAGTGTATTGTTGGTTTTCTGCAAAGGAAAACGTCTGCTTTTATTGCAATATTCAACCTTTTTCCTTTACAAATGCTATTATATTTGTATATTTAAGCAACAACAATGCTAGTCTTCTATAGCCCGCGAATGAGAATCAGTAGCTAGCACTAAGGTGACTGAGGTGCTTTCACTTCTTCACACCAATTGTAATAGTACATACAGTGTTCACAAAGCATTTTCCAGATGGTGAGATGATGAGACACAAATGTACAGTTGTCATCCAGCGTGATTTAGCTCTAAAACGAGGATTATATTAGATGAAAATACCTCTCCATTCACTGCCCCTCCCTGGGATTGCAGTCATTTCTGCTCTCCCTGGGCTCCAGGACTTTCGGTCTGAGGTGCCACTCCTGTCCTTTGTAGTGTTTTGAATGGTGTGTCAATTGAGAACTTATGTACAGGATGTGTTGGTTCACCAGCCTCCGGAATAACACACTTAGCAAAATAATGTTTTATTTCAGTGAAATTTTTAATGACATTCTGACTTCCCTAAACAGGGAGGAGGACTGATTTGCAAGGAAATGGTCTACACATCTCCCAATAAAACATAAAAAGAAAAAAACAAGAAACTATATAAAAGCTACTGACACATTTAAATGTATGGCATTTACAGAAACGAATTCTGATTGGGCCCATTTTTCTATTGTTATTGTCCCTTCTTTATCCCAAAATCAATCTGAATTGTCCTTGTGAAAGGCATATAAACTGGTCGTCTTGCTTTCTTGAAAAACACTCAACTACAATTCCTTATTATTATTACTTGCAGACTTTGCCTGGAGACCATTGTTAACCAAACTAGCCACTAAATGCTAATATAAGAACCTGATTACAACGTTATTCACCACAGGAACTTTACAGAAGGTCCTTTTAAAGTGACGGGTGAGGCTAGGCCATTTAGTCCCTGCAAGCATGAAATCCCACCACAGACTACTTTGGTGGCCAGCTAGCTGAACTAGAGCAAGCTACTATGACTACATAGCTATTTCACTAAAAACTAACATGTCTGAAGAATTGGAATCAACAATATACAAATGTACACAAACTCTCAACTCGACACTAAATGAACTTTTTGACCTTATCCGACACAGAATGTCTGCTGCACACACAGACATTAGTTTTTATCAGGATCCCAGAAGGTTCCTCTTGTCTTCCTAGTAGTTTTAAGACAAGTATGACACTTTTTGCATCTTGGAGTACAGTAAAAGCTTGAAAAAGCTTTAATCATCTTATTTAACGTGAAACCCAACAACTTTTTGACATGGTTGCAATGCTGTTTTATGGCTTATAAAAGCAGTGGTGCTATCAGATTATTTTTTACCATGAACATCGAGATGGATGTAGCTTACAATGCATGCATCTTAATTTCACTGCACAAACTGTGTATATAAAATAAAATGTCTGAAAAAATAATAAAAGATAAAGAAATTATTTTGTTTAACTACATCTCAGCTGACCAGCTTGGTTGAAAGCTTGGGTAGCTAAACTGCTAAGAAGCTAACGTCAGTTGTAAAAAGCGCTATATAAATAAACTTGACTTGACTTGACTAAGTTACTTGAAAAACCTTTAGACTAAGCATTCAGTGAAGAACTGCAAAACGAAGTAAAGTATATGCCACAGGTTTGTGGCATCCTGTACATAAGTTCTCAATTGACACACCATTCAAAACACTACAAAGGACAGGAGTGGCCTACACCTCAGACCGAAAGTCCTGGAGCCCAGGGAGAGCAGAAATGACTGCAATCCCAGGGAGGGGCAGTGAATGGAGAGGTACTTTCATCGAATATAATCCTCGTTTTAGTGCTAAATCACACTGGATGACAACTGTACATTTGTGTCATCATCTCACCATATGGAAAATGCTCTTTGCTAACTCATGCATAATGCTAATTCTGTTGCAATGTCAGTATCCCTTCTTTCACTCAATGCTCCTTAATTTCCTTAATCAACAGATATTATTCTTGACCACTGCTTTTGTAGTAGGCATACTATTTATCATGTGTTTTTCATTGGCCTGCCGTTGCATTGTGAGTCTAATTGAAAAGTCTTTTATGACTCTGTACACTCATGTATGTGTATAATCACAAAGCCTATAGTACCGAATTGAATCCTGTCATGTGGGCATACAGTGAATGTGCTCTATCTGTGCAGTCTTGTTCACTGTAGAGTCTTTGCAAAAGCAGTTATAAGTTATAAGGAATGTCAAGGTTCCCAAATAAGGTCAAGTTTGATTATTTGGGAATTTATTTAAAGGGAATTTCCCAGATTTTGTCATAATTGAGTGGTTAAGAGTTTATTCAAGGTGGATGTATGTGCAATCTATTTTTTTAGAGTAACTTGCCATGTCAAAACTGTTCACAGCGGTTGTGGATGTGCTGTCCGATGCCTGAGACATGGTTTTATGAGTGTTCTAAGAGAAACCTGTTGCCTAAAATGTATTTTTTTTAACCTTTTATAGCTGAGGTAAATGTAAAACTATAAGGTACAATAATCCCATGTGAATATTTTAACTTTTTAATTTATTTATTCATTTACCATCTTCAGCATTACATATATAACTTAGAAGATACTTCACTAATTGTTTTGGGTAATAAATAAAATGACTGTGTTTGTGTTGTAGACATTGTGACCCCTGGTTCCTATCACCACCACTGTAAAGAAATCCAAATTATATTTCTACAAAATGATGTTCATTATTCAACCATAAAGAGGTCATCAAGAGAGGTTTGATGTTTTGAGAGTGAAACTTCCTGAGTCAGAACTGTTCAAAGTGGTGGTGATGGGAACCAGATGTCTGAACCAGATGTCAAGTTGCTAAAGTGCTGTAAGGCAAAACAGACCTCACAGAAAGTTGTTTTTTCCAGATTAACAACTATTTCACCATCACCAGCATTGCAGATCACTGGCTGTTTTGGGTAGCAAATGATTTATTTGTGTTGCAGACACTGTGACCCCTGGTTCCCATTCCCACATTGGTAAAGATTAAACCTTTACCACAATTAACAATTTCAAACCAAACCACTGTAAATAACTGTAGATCTTAACAATTATGCAGAAAGTTTGGAAAAACCCAAACTGAAACGCTGATTGTATTTTACATCTACCCCAATGGTGGGTTATCTGACACCCCTCGGACAGACCTTTACCTTTGTCCAGTCCTGCCTTTTCCTTGTCCTGCTTTGGTGTAATTATTGGTGTCCCATTCTCAGTCTTCCTCCCTCTGTCTGCACCAGTGTGTTGTCCCTCTGAGGGCTTCAGCTCCAGGGTAATTGTGGACACATAAGTCTTCTTCTGGCCACCTCCATTGGAAGCCATCCTTAAGTAAAGTCTGTTCTAAGTGCTTCAGGCTAAAACAGCAGGGATTAAAAAGCCATTGTAAAGTTCTGCTGGCTGAATGTTTTCCCCCCTGTCTCTTTTTGCGCTTCCTCTTCAGGTCAATTTCATTTTTATACTAGGTGTTTCTAACTCAAGCTCTCACTATTTGTGACCACATATTTCTCACACTGCTCTAGACCTCATGGCAGGAAACATGAGAGAGAGAGAGAGAGAGAGAGAGAGAGAGAGAGAGTTCCTCAAACACACCCTCTGCTTTTAAGGTCAGGAAACCGAGTCCATTGGTCTACTGGAAGAATGTGGAAGAGCCAGTCCGAGTGCATTATTTTTAATCTCATACAATACAGAATAAACAATTTGAGAAAGTCATGATGTCCAGACCCTAATCTGGTCTGACCAGTCATCTATAAATTGTCTTTTAAGGAAAGAATGTTTTCCATACTGAGTAATAGTTGATTGGTGAACTCTTAGTGATCCTTTAAATTGATATTTTGCATAAAACCTCATAAAACTGATTGATCCACTGATTGTAGAACGGTACAATTATTAATGTTTTCAATCAAAATTGCAGACAGTTTTCATTACACACCTGTTGGTTCTTTGCATTTTTTAAAAAATGTACTTATTTTCAAATATTTTAGTGCTTTTAAGGTTTTTACAGTTCCCTCACTAAACTAGCATAACACTAGTTGAATAACACCAGTTGAAATGTTAATTTTAGTTAGTTCATATAAAAAAAGCAAACAAATGCAATTTTTTTCACTATATGTAGGAACTTTATACTGTGGTAATTATGCATATGTTTAAAAGCCTATAGACCAAAATTACAGGGTTGGAGCTTATTGTGTAGAAAATAATCACAATTTAAATTGTGATAAAGTAAAATTGACTATTTGTCATTGTGAACGCACTCAAGCACCACAACCAAATGTGACCTCTGCAATGAACCCATCACACATGCACACGTGAAGCAGTGGGCATCTATGATAAGCTCCCGGGGAGCAGTGTAATGGGACAGTACCTTGCTCAAGGGTACCTCAGTAGTGCCTGTCCTGGGACTTGAACCCGTGAGGGCTAGGTCCTTAACTAGTCCACTGTTTTTATTTTTTAAGATCACAATATCTGTAAGAAAAAAACACAATTAGGTATTTCCCTCAAATAGTTCATCCCCCTTCAAGAAGAAATCAAACCTGTGCCACTGGGTTACAGGATGGGTGTGAAATTTTGTCTTGTCTGTTCTGGTTCTGTTTCCTTAGCTGTGTGCTTTTGTCCATGATTTGTTTTGGTTTCTCCACGTGCTCCTTGTCTCGTGTTTATGTTTAGCCACGCCCCTATCTCCGCCTTGTCACCTGGCCCTTGTTTCCCGTCTCCTCCCTGTGTCCGGTGTCCCTCGTTTGTGTTACTATTTAGTCTCTTGTGTTTGCCTCAGTTCCTTGTCGGTTATTTGTTGCTTGTTGTGAGTACCTTAGTCTTCCCGTATGTACCTTAGCTTTGCCGTGTGTTCCCTAGCTCTGTTGATTTCACCCTGCCGTGTTTCTGTTACTTAGTTCCTTAAGTTCCCGTTTTGTGTCTTAGTTCATGTTTCTTAGTTGTTCTTTTGTTTTGTTTAAGTAAAACCTTTTAAAAAATAGCCACTCGCTGCACTTGCTTCCAATTAACCCTCGTTCGTGACAATGGGAGAAGATCCCATCTGCTGTACGTCTCCTCATATGGGAAATGGGAAATTGCACATAGATTCCAAAGTTGATACCATCTGGCATATGTGTTGGGGGTTGGCCTGCTGTCCTGGGTGTACCCTGCCTTGGGCTTGTAGTCAGCTAGGATTGGCTTCAGCTCCCTCTCGACTTGACATGGAAGAAACGATTTAGAAAATGGATGGATGGATGTATACAAACTGACACTGCTGTGTTTGAATATCAGGCAGTTTGAAGGACAATTCAGGGAATGGCAGAGAACACTACCAAACAGAATGCGTAGTGCCAACAGTAAAGTTTGGTGGAGGAGGAATAATGGTCTTGGGTCTATTTTTCAGGGTTTGGGCTAGACCTCTTTAGTGCCAGTGAGAGATATGTCAGTGCTGCAGTTTACAAACATTGTTTGACAATTAAATGCCTTAGTCTTTGTGCCAACAGTATGGGGGAAGGCCCTTTCATGTTCCAGCATGACTGTTTGCCTGTGCATAAAGCGAGGTCCATAAACACAGGCTGGAAGTGTTTGGTATAGAGGGAGGCCAGTAGCCAGTGCAAAGCTTGACCCAACTGAAAACCTTTGGGATGAATTGGATAATCGTTTGAGACCCAGGCCTGATACATGAACTCTTAATTCAAAGGGTCCAGTGACTTTAGGGTTGAGTATTTTCCTGTATGTGGTTTGGACCATTTTTGTTTGCCAATTTTCAACACATTTTTAAATTAAAAAAAAATTATTTAAATTTCTCTCAAAGAGAAAATCTGTTGTTAATACTATACAATATGGGGACCAGCCAATCCCTGTCAACATGGTTATTTGGTCATCTCAAAGACCTATGCACACACACATAAAAGCACATGTACAGACATGCACGCACTTCTAAGGAATTCTTGGGAAGTGAAGCGAAGCAGGAATTGCGATGTGATGTGGATAATTGTCCAACATCCTGTTCCCACAGATTTCAGTCCACGGACACACACTCAGTGTGTCGCACACAGTTTTTTTTCTCAAATTACACTAGACAGATATTGATAGGTCCTAAGCTGCATTATCACAAAAAGCAATATACAGTGTTGATGCAGCAAATTCTTCAAACAGTTGGGAGCAGTTGCTGCAGTATGTTCTATTCTTCATCAAGTAAAGGCAGATAAATGAAAACATAACTGAACCACAAGAAAATAACATTTACATAAATGGAATATTCCATAAATAAATTTTATTGGTCTTAAAATGCTGAAATACACATAAGTGAGTGTAGTCATACTGCTACATTCGCTCCAGCTATAGGTTAAACTTTAAAAAAGTTAAAGAAAGTAGTTTTCAGTTTTCAGAAAGTAAACTCCTGGTACCTGTTACCTCTTTATGCTGTTCACATGCTGATCACACATTATATTTTTAGGTTATTGCCTGAAGCATCTTCTATAAATCAGCTGCATCAAAAAGATTGTATTAATTGTGTTGTTGCCCATTGCATTGTTTTACTTTCACTAGAAGCTGATTATTCTGGACTCCTTTATGGATGGGTTAAATGCAGAAGTCACATTTGGTTGGGGTGCACTGTGTGCTACGCTGCATTCACAACTTACAAATAATCACTCCCTTCTGTAAGAATCGGCTGATTTATATCTAGCCCAAGCTGTAAATTTACACAGCCTCTCTATCATTTAGTGTCTGTAATGCAATGCCATGTATTACAATCAGTAGCGGTCCTAGGCTGTTTGTCGCCCTGGGTGAACAACCCCTCCTGCGCCCCCTGCCACCCCCCACAGCCCACCACTAACAGCACAAAACACACACCAATTGGTCCAAATGATTCAATAACCTACCACACAATATTGAGTGCTGCAACCATGCTTTCAGCCCAACCGACTGACCTTCATCATGGCCCACCCGCACACACAAAAGGCAGCGCTCCCTACCATCACCTAGGCTCCCAGCCAGCCCATGCTGCCGACTAGATCCTCTACTTACATTAGGACTATAGGAGGCGCCCCCACCCCCTTCAGTTCTGATCTGCTGTCCAATGGGGTAATTTCCAGTTACACCATAGCCATGACACATATGGACTGAACTAATGCTGCCTTCATAAACCGAGACTGTCTACCATCTTGCAAGTGTATATTTTACTGCCATCCGATGTCGGCCAGAGGAGGATGGGTCCCCCTACCGAGTCTTGGTTTCGCCCAAGTTTTTGTCACCTTGGCTTGCTCATTAGGGGCTCGGACCCGGATTTTGTAAAGCAGATTTATGACAACATCCACTGTAAAAAGCGCTATATAAATAAAATGGAATTGAATTGAATTCAGTTTAGATGGTACATTCAGCTACTGCTATTTACTATTTTGTAAAATGCGATAAAAACAAGTACAAAGAAATGATTTCCAATGTTTTCACTGACCTCCTTGCTTTGAAAATTTTGATTTTGATGCCTGCAACACACTCAAACAAAGTTGGGACAACTGCCCGTTGTCACTGATCTAACCATAACAATTGACACCGGATAACAATAACAAGCAAGAGAAAAATAAGAAAAATAATAAAATAAATATATATAAAAATAATAGTTCTTAGTATAGCAGCAGTTCCTTGTGTACAGGTGCCATAATTGGTGTTTATATGGACTCCTCAGCAGGAGCGAGTGGGTTTAAAGCCGCAAAACTTCAAACCAGTAGGAGGGTATCAGTGTGGGTCAGGCTGGTCCAGATAGCAGAATGGGGCAGGATCACTGGTATCTCAGCAGGGTAGCTCAAAAGAGAGGGGGGGGGAGTGAGAGAGAGATGCTGAAATCTTACGAGTGATTAAGAACAATGTACATTGTGATCTGAGTGCAGGCAGGAGCTCTGGCATAACTAAAGGGGAGAGCTAGAAAGAAGCACAGACATGAGGGCATCCTGGGGCATAAGGCAGCCCAACCACTCGACTGTCTATGTGTGGATGGGTTAAATGCAGATATAACATTTCATTGTGGTGCACTTTGTGTGATGGTGTGGGTTCACAATGACAAATAATCACTTTTATGTTTTGTATTGAATATTTTTTCACCAGTTAGTCATTGCACAACAAGTGGCAGCAGTGTAAAGTAACTGTTGTGGATATTGAACAGATTATATGATCGAAACAATGGGAACAATTGCATAATGTTGAGTTAGTGGTTTTATCTCTTCAAACCAGTCCTAAACCTCAGAACAGGTTGTATTTCCAGCGCTTAGTCACCTGCAATTGACCTTTCTGTGCTGCTACCACAAATTCATTGTATTAAACAGGCGGGCATTAAAGAACAAAGGCAGAAAGATCTCTTTTGACTAGAGAAGCAGTCAGAATGGACCCCCCCCTACACAGGGGGCGGGCTTTATCTGAATGTACATGGGGAAACACAGAACGCTCACGAGTTGAACTCCCTCTAGTTGCGCTTAATGGGGAACAACAAAAACAAAAGTTTTACCAATTTTCGGTGCCCCCCAGGCATTTTGCGCCCTGGGCAACCGCCTATATCACCTATGCCATGGGCCACCCCTGCTTAGCTTTGGAGTTGGAACATCACTGTAGTTCATGGAAACAAGGCACTTGTGAAAACATTGAGTTTCCCTAAAAGTGAGGCAGTGGTGATGTAATTTTTAGGGAGTTGCTCCCTGTGACCTAAAGGTTGCTGGTTCAAATCCCAAGTACCTCTGAGGTAAGCAAGGTACCATCCCCAAGCACTGCTCCACGGTTGCTACCTAGATCATCGATCCACTGCTCCTACACAGACAGGTTCAATGCAATGGTCAGATTTCGTTGTGGTTTGTTCACAATGACAATCACTCACTTTCACTAAAAAAGGCCATGCCCATTAATTCCACCCGGGGAGCAGCGGGCAGCTATCAAGAGTGCCTGGGGAGCAGTGCGCCTCAATCAGTGATACCTCAGTGATACTAGGGCTAGGACTTGAACCTGCAACCCTTTATCACAAGGGCAAGTCCTTAACCACACAGTACCACATTGCCCCAAAGCAGCTTAGCAGAAGCGGTAACATCTCCTGAGGAATGACTCAACTTGTAGATAGGATACAAATAACATCTTATCTTTTTTCCTGTTGGGACTCCAAGACAAAACAGAAGCGAGGCAAAAGTGAAGTGTTTAGAAATGAGAAATGATAGGGTGGGTAGGGAGAAGGAGACCACCAACAGAGGGAGAAAAATCTGGATAAATGGGAAAGCATTGAGATGTCTTGGACACTGAGTCACTTTTACTTTACCTGAGGGTACTCTCACCCCTCACTCCACCCATCTCTCTCTCTCTATCTCATTTGCCTTGTCATTGCCCAGTCTTGTCGTTTTTAAGCATGTGAACATGCACCTGTTATTCTCCAATTTTCTCTATTTTATTTATCTGTCATGGTGGTGTCATTATGGTCTTTTTTGCATTCCTGTAACTCCGAAAGACATATTCTACACTTTTTAAAGTCTTTCTAATTGAAATTCCAATTGTTGTGTCTTCCAAATGTTCCTACTGTGATAGCAATACAAAAGGATCAGGATCAGTCATTCTCACCGGACCTGTTTGGCCTGTAGCATGGAAAAAGTCATTTCGTCTTGTATTGTTCATGTCGTTGAAGGGAGCATCATGCTGAGCTTCTCTTTCAGTCTGCCACTGCCCTGAGGCAATAGAGGGAAATGTCTAAACCTGATGTTGTGACATGTTCTCACTGAAACGTTGGGGTTAACTAAAATTCAGGAAGTCCTACCACCTGGAGGTGAACATCAGCTGGTCAGGTGTACTTAAGGTACTGTGTACAATTCAGCTACTGTTCAGTATTTACACTCAATCTGAGCAAACATCACAGTTGGGGTGGTACTGTATTGTTTGGCAATGTGGGCTGGTATGAGCATAGCTTAGGATGTCCTTGTATTGTACTGTGTTATTTGCACTTTTAATCATCATGCTGTGATCTCTAATGTGGTCTATAATTTGTGGTTGAGTGTATGTTATTCTAGATATATAGTACATGCATGGAACTGTTGCATGCAGTAGTCTTTTATAGTGTATAACTATATTTGGTTATATTGTAAACACTGGCTTGAAAGGTATGTGTTGTGTCCACAGTTTTAAATTTGGCATAGTCCTTTATGTACAGTGGTGCTAGAAAGTTTGTGAACCCCATATTTTTATATGAATGTGACCAAAAACATCATCTGATTGTCCTAAAAGCAGATGAAATAAAAGTAGATGAAACAAATTAAATTAGAGTAAAATTAATAAAAAATTAAAAATAAAACTTAAATTAAAGTAGATTAAACAAGTGAAACTGAAAATGTATTTATTTAAAAAAGAGATCCAAAAACATATCTGCATGGTGCTATGTGATATGACTCCCTTGTGTAGCACATCAGTCCTGCACATCTACTTGGAGGAATTTTAGCCAATTCCTTTAGACAGAACAGCTTCAACTCTTGGATGTTGGTGGTTTCTTCACATGAACTGTTTGCTTTATTACAGTATCGCATTACTGGATGTTAGACGTTTGGATTTCTAAAGAGAACGACCTTTTAGATCTGACATCTTTAGGTTTAGGTTTAGGTGGGAGGCTCACTTTCTGTTGTTGCAGTGGTCTGCATTTGGTTTTTGTGAGTTCCTGTGGCCCAAAACCGCAGCACCAAGACCTACATCCTTGAGTTTTACTGTCGTCATCTCCCCACCAGCACCCACCAAAGCAGCTGCTAACAGCTAGCAAGCTATGCTAACAGAGAATACCAGTGGACATTGTGACCTAGTGTATTTTCTGTAGAATGTGTACTTATGTTCTCTTCAACCAAACCTGTCTATTGACCAAGGGTGCCCAAACATTTGCATATGACTGTAGCTTTGGCTGGTTCTTGCCATTTTATTGTTTATTTGAATACAAGCAGCTATATTACTGCTACCTTTAGCAGTCAAGTCAAGTTTATTTGTATAGCGCTTTTTAAACTGATGTTGTCACAAAGCAGCTTCACAGAAACTGGGTCCAAGCCCCCAAAGAGCAAGCCAAGGGCGACAGAGGCAAGGAAAAACTCCCTAGCAGTAGGAAGAAACTTTGGGAGGAACCAAGGCTCAAAAGGGGGAACCCAAGAGAAAAGAAAAGGGGAAAAATAATAAATAAAATATATATATATAATAATAATAATAGTCTCAGTGTAAATGGGCAGCAGCAGTTCCTTGTGTACAGGAGCCGTGATGACTTTAGATCAGTTCTTTGGCAGATAGGGCTGTTCATATGGGCTCCTCCGCAAGGAGTGAGTGGGTTAAAAACCACAAAATCTTCAACCAGTAAGAGGGTTGGGTCAGGCTGGTCCAAAGTCTTGTCTATAGCCATGCTGTGACAGCCAAGGGAAGAGGGAAATCCAACCCTAGATGTTAACACCTGTTTGATTTTTAAAGGTTTGTTAGTTTTGCACTGGAGATTCACATAAAAAAACTTTGGGTGATGAAAATTTCCATCAGCATTGCAGCTCCATCACAAAGCTAAAGAAGCAAACATCAAAAACCAAGAACATCTTGACTGATTGATGTAAGAAAGCTGCTTCAGTAATCTCACCTTTTTCTTTGGCAAACACACCGCCTTTAAAGCAAGTGTGATACTTTCCTATATGGACAAGCCAGTCTGTGTGTAGAATCACTGTCCAGTTGCTGGTAAGACCCACTCTTCAGTTACTCACACCCATGAGAACTTAAATTAAGAATTCATAGCTGCTACTGACTAACAAGGCTTACAGCTAAAGAGGGTTTTTGGGCCCTTGCTTTTTCAGTTGGACTTGTCTTAAACTCTTTGTAGTTCATGATCAATGTAGACAAAATATCCATATGAACTATGCCTTTGCTGTCAGACAAAACCTTGTATCTATAAAATGGCAACTTTACAAGATAAGCACAAAGTCTTCTTAACATATAATGGAGGTTAATGTAAAATGTACCTTTAAAAAGTAGTTTAGAACCATTTCTTTTGCCCCCATTCATCATGATATTTTGACACAATGCAAAGGTCAGCAGTTCTCTTCAAATTCTGTAAAATGTAAAATGACAAAAATGGATATATGAGGTTTCTTTGGGAGGCACGGTGGTGCAGTGGTTAGCGCTGTTGCTTCAAAGCAAGTAGGTCCTGGGTTCAATCCCTGGGTCAGTCACTGGTATCTTTCTATATTGCCCGTAGGTGTGAGTTTATGTGTGAATGGATGTCTGCCCCTGTGTTACCCTCCAGTCCTGGGTGTACCCTGCCTTGGGCCTATAGTCAGCTGGGATTGGCTCCCGTAACCCGAAATGGAAGATGTGGTTTAGAAAATGGATGGATGGATGGATTGATGGATGAGGTTTTGGTCCGACAGCTATACTGTGTTACATTCCCATGATGTAATAAGCTGAACCCAAGCAGAAAGAAATCATATAGCACTTCAGGGCTGGCCCCTTTAGGGAGGCCTTAAGCAGAATTTGATTTGGGGGCCCCCACCACCAATACTTAGACATTGACACAGCTACTGTAAATCTAATATATTATTTAATTGATAAGTTATAGTTCTGTTGCTTATGTTACACCAGTGTCGCTCTGACCTGTCCATCGTTTTATTTTTAATCTTAAAGGCAGTAAACGCACGAGTGGTCTGGTGTTCTTTAATATTCAGAGTGATTTGGCACTAAGCAGTGAACTAAGCTAAACAATGCATTACTGTCAACACGTTAACCACTGCAGCTGAAAGTGAGAGTGAAAGTCACTCACAGTGAGCAGTGAATGTGTCCTCTGCATTTAACTTATTTGTGATACTCGTTAATACGCACACCATAAGCAGAGTGGTGCTGTGGTGGCCTAGTGGTCAGGACATTGTCCTTGTGACCCATTACCCAGTCTGTGAACATAATATTATGTTTTAGTGTGATATTTTGCTAAAAAAAAACCAAAAACCTTTTTAGGTTCTCTTGTGGGACATTTAATCCTCTTGGGGGCCCTCTGCTGGCCATACGAGGCCTTAGAAAAACACTTACGCATGCTCTCCATCACACTTTATTTT
>JBBPDA010118708.1:0-27406 GCA_037974385.1 Arnoldichthys spilopterus | reverse complement strand
CGAGTGGGTTTAAAGCCGCAAAAACTTCGAAACCACTAAGAGGGTATCAGTGCAGGTCAGGCTGGTCCAGACAGCAGTCAGTCGATTTGGACAGCATTTAAAATCCTAGCAGGTCCAAGAAGCATAAAACTATAGAAGTTTCATCACCACTCGTACGGCTGGTGTAAGGGTTAGATGACCCTATGACCAACGACAACTGAAGACATTTTTATGATATATGATAATATGGCTTTAAGACAAAGACCTCGTATCTCCGAAATGTAAAGTCACAGGAGAAAGATAAAACATTTTAGACAATTTCAGCCAATTTATTATGAAATTTTAACTAAATATTGTGAATTTTGTAATTGCTAGTAGAATATCATGACATTCATCAGAGTTATGAGGTGTGCAGTTGATGATACCCATTAGAAACTCAGAAATCTGTTGACAAATTTATGATAATAAACATCATCACAGAGCAACCCCAGTCTAGAAGTAAACTGCACAGAAAATAATGTTCATTCAGTACATTTGGTGTAATAGTCTTAAGTCTAAGCTTAATCTTGGTCTGGGCACTGTCCATTAATGATCCAAGAAAAAATGAAACGGCCACATCCAGAGTGTTCGGCTAGTTGTTCAGTATGGCAGGCAGAGATGGGGTGCTGATATGATGTGTTTAACCACACTGCCTCTCAAATAACACAGCCATCTGCACCCTCTCCACACACTTTGGTCTGACCCCACTGCTCTATAAACAAAAGCCTAGACCACAGCCAAACTTGCCTTGCACTTGTACACAGTCCTACATCATCAGAAAGCCTCATCAGCCTGTGTTGTTTTATGAATTCCATAGCCCCTTGTGATTTGGGAATTCCCGGGTAACTTTAGCTGTCCTGAGTAAAATTAGTTCACCAAGTCAGTGTGGTTCAGGGTTTTCTTGATCTGTTCTATGGTATGTGATGCTGGCGGTATGGAGGGATCGAAGAAGTTTTAACTTAGATTTGAAATAAAACAACTCTTTCAGAACAGTTTGGTGCTTTGACCTTATACATGAATGTGTGCAGCATGCTTCAGCGAGTTTTACTGGAAGTGAGAAGTGAATCTTGTTGGCTTTTTACTCCTGTATCTCTGCTGAGGTGCACTTTGACTGGAGTGAGTTGCTTGGGCTTTACACTTCTTTCTAGCAGGCTCCACAAGTCAGTCATGCACGCTAGTCTTTATGAGGTAGCAGTTTTTAAAGCACCAGAAGATGAGGGGACAAACGCTGTAGCTATCCAGATGTCTGCCCAGGAGACCATGTAATTTTTCATCTATTTTATCATGACTGTGCTCATGTATTTGAAATGGAGATGTAAAAGGAGAAAGAAAAAAGTTTTGATATGGCAGTGGCAATATATTGTTAGTTTCAATATAAAAAAAAACGGAAAAAGAACAACGTAAATGACTATATACTCAAATAGGGGTAGACTATATGGCAAAAATGTTATAATATTTTGAGAAATTTCATAGATATGCAATATGTCACAATATGTATTAAGATGGAAAAAAGGAAAAGAGCCAACAGCCATTTTTTTTCTAAAAAAGTATGAGTACAAATAAATCTTATTTAGTGTTTTTCATGCCGCAGTGAAATGAAGTTTGACAGTGGTTTTTAAGTGCCAATAATATCAAGATATGCCCAGAAAAGCATATTATTATATTGCCCAGCTCTATGCTCAACTATACAAATGTGGTACTGAAAATCAAAATTTTTTTCTTTTCTGACTTTTTCTGCTTACTGCAGAAAAAAGTTTGGCATAAAACTGATCAAAAACGTCTTAAACAAATATATATGATTATATTATGTAAGCTCTGTAAAGGAGCATGATCTCTTGATGCTAGACTGGACATAAGAATACAAGTTTAGGCTGAACTCAGTGGTGTGATTCATGCTGAAGTGCTGATAGCCTTGAGAAACAGAAACAGATGAGTGGAGGTCCCCTGGGTTGCAGCATTTACAGTGGTCGCTGAGCACACATGGGGTGTGGACAGACAGATCGCTAAATAAACTGCTTCAGCTCCTGCACTTGTCCTGACATTTTCGTGTCACAGGTAATGATGCCCTCTCTGACACGAACTAGCCACTATAACACACACAGCAAGGTTTACTGTATCGCCCTTTCTGTCGTTAAGGCTGCCCAAAATCTGTCATTTGTCAGCAAGGAGCACATTTGCAGAACCCTCTGCAGGCCTCCTCATTTTTACCAGCAGCCTCACATTTGACCCTGAAGGAATGTTCTCAGTGCTGTTCTGTGTGTTTGAGTCATTCAAGCACCCAAGTACTTGTTGCACCCAATAATTACTCTCTCAGTCAGTCAGTGGATTGATGAGCTATATCAGGTGTTGTCACATTATAGCAATGGATGTGCTTTACAGTAACCCATCAAGAGCAGCGGTGGGGTTGAGAAGAAGGTGCCGAAAGGCATAAGTACCTGTGTAAGATACTATGAAGTGAGTGAAGACAGCCCCAAGCTCTCTCGCTCGCTCTTTCTCTCTCTTTTTTAAAAGCTGACAGCTTGGACGACATAAATCGTAGATCTCTTTTAGCAGAAGCAGAAGTTTCGACATTAATGATTTGATCTCTGATGACTGACCTGTATTCTAACTTGTGTTTGCAGCTTCTTTCACTAAGCTGGTTACTGTAAAAGCAAGTGCTTATACTCAGCAGAAAAATCACTGGTAGAGATGTTTTACAACATAAACAGTTCTCCTCGCTCTCTCACTCTCTCTCTCTCTCACTCACTCACTCACTCACTCACTCACTCACTCACTCACTCACTCACTTTTACAAAAAAAGTTTTTTTGGTTGACCTGTCATAATTATCATCATTTAACATAATTTGCCTGATTGTAGTTTTAACTTGAACAATTATATGTTCACATCACAATGTGCTTGTAATAAAGGAAAGCAGAAATGCATTTGTTTAACGCACGTCAGGGGCTCAATTTTAATAATCTAGTCCAACGTGTTAAAGTGAAATTCCTAACTAACGTTTATGGGCGTCAGAATCCATTTTGCTATTTTGACAGTGACAAAATCAGACTTTTGCAAAAAAGTTGTTCTAACTCTCTTAATTATTCAGAGGTGTGTTTTAGGCTTAACATGCATTTTACATTTACATTTATTCATTTGGCAGGCGTGTTTATCCAAAGCGACTTCCAAGATGTGGAGCAGTGTAGTGGGACGGTACCTTGCTCAAGGGTACCTCAGTAGTGCCCGGGCCAGGACTTGAACCACTACCTTCAGGTCCCAAGCGCAATGTCCTAACCACTAGGCTACAACTGCCCTAACATGCAATAAACCAATTAGAATGGCCCATCACCTTGCCTTTTAAATGGTAGGAAAACATGAGCTATGGCTTATTGCTATTATAATGGCATGTTTACATGGCAAAGCAAATCAATTTTCTGCGACCTGCAGGCCTAGTGGTTAGGACATTGCTTTTGGGACCTGAAGGTTGCAAGTTCAAGTCCTGGCCCGGGCACTACTGAGGTACCCTTGAGCAAGGTACCGTCCCGCTACACTGCTCCCCAGGCGCTATTGATAGCTGCCTGCTGCTCCATGTGTGCACGTGTGCTGGGTTAAATGCAGAGGTTGCATTTCGTTGTGGTACTTGAGTGTGTTCACAATGACAAAGTCACTTTCACTTCACAAAGAAAATGCATGAGCACAACATTTGCAAGAAAAAAAAATAAAATAAACATCAGTGCACTATGAACATGTATCCGTTTTCATAATAAGTGTTGTGCACCCACGTTTTACTAAAACACACTGCTTAAATATAGTCAGTGTGGATAATAATACGTCACTGACTTTAGACATAGTTTTTCTTAGTCAAATCAGAATGTCATTTCTCTGCATTAAAATAACAATGCACCTACAACGCAGCCAGTCACACCTTATTTAAAAAGCACCACTCTTATGAGAGACACACACATCATGTGTTATTTTAAAACGTGTGCGTATGGAGTGAAATCGAGGAATGTGCTTTTATTAAACTAGCAAAACGACTTTGTGCGACATAAGTGACCAGCAGGAAAACCCTAATTACAGAGTGCATTGAAAAGAGTGAGAAAGTCTAACACTACACGATACACGTCTACTGGTGATGTCAGATGCACTACCTTTATACTTAGCAAAAAGCAAATTCTGACTTGTATTTGGAGTTGTAACACCTTTTAGAGGGCAGCGTTGAGTTATGTTTGTTTATTTGAGCTCCAGCTGTTTCTGTCAACATTTAGCAGCTGCTAAGTATTAACAAGTAGGATGCCAAAGAGCTAATCAGACACATTTCGGGCCACTTTAGGCTGTACTTCGGTGCATACTGTCATTAATCACAATTATTTATGTGGTAGTTAGTCACCAGCTAAAATGTAATTATGTTCATTACGACGAGACTACTTAATCTCCATAGAAAGGCTCTTTCAGGAAGCAAAAGTTCCCTTCGTGACATCACTCCAAAGAACTCTTTTAAGCCTGTAAAACAGGCACCTTCCTTGTCCGACACTAAATTCTGATGGAGATTTTTGACACTTACATTGAAATTTTGATTGAGATTTTTAGTATTACTTATATTAATTTTGAAATCATTGATAATTAAACAGTACTGTAGTTTAAGTAATGGCACTGATCTGATACCAGGTGTCAGTATTGGGTTGATACCAGCAGAAATGGTTTGGATTAAATATTATCATTTGATGTTATTGGAGGGGAAAAAGAGCAAATCTTTCTGAGTCCTTTTACAAATCTAGACTCAATAACTCACGCTGTGTGATATCATGTTAACTGTAAAAAGGTGGTATTGTGCCATCTCTACTCTGAGAGCCTTGAGCGGTTAAACAGAAACAAAAGGAAACTGTTCTTTGCTTTCATGAGGGCAACATACGTCAAGCAAACAAGTTAACCATGGAGGAGTTGTTCGCGTCCTTTGTTGTGAAATCAGGTGTTAAACTTTTTCATGCGTTAAAGCTCACATTCACTTCAGACAAAATGCAGAGAACCATGTTTATAACAGATGTTTGAAAAAAACTGAATATTTGCCCATCAGGACAAGAATGAACATGATGTATTTTACTACACTGGATCCAATCATCAACCTTACAGCCAACGTTGTGGGTTTGATTTATATTTCTTCTTTCTGTATTATACATCACATTTTTTAATATAATACATTCACGCTTTTTAATAGAATAGACTTACCTTGGATGGATTCAGTCCTAAATTGTTTGACTTACAGTGACATTTGCAACATCAATAGCCAAAACAAAAACCTTACAATAAACAATAGCCCTACAAAACCATTCAATTGATGGTTCTGTAAAGAAATGAGATTAGGAGATGTTTAAAGACCTTTAACATAGTCTAAATGTTTTTTTAAATGCTAATATAATGTAAAGGTTACAGAACAGTTTGTAGTTTTCCTAGAAGCTATGTCAAACCAGAGGAACCATCAAGAGTGTTCTTTTACATCTGTGTTACGTTCAAGATGTTTAAACTCAATACTGCTTAAAAGAGTCCCCTAGCAAAGTCTTTAGCCACTGTTTGCTTTGATTGATGGCAGTGATTACATACAAAATCTGTCAACTCCTCCCTCCTTTGCTTGTTCAGCAATGTCTGTCAGCTTCGTGCTTCAGAAGCCTGAGACAGGTGGCTGTTTGTCATGAGGGGCGAGTTTGCTCAGGTGTTCGGCTGTATATGCAACTGTCTCCTTCTGGCAAACTAAAGAGGAGTCTGCCATTTGTCCCGCAGAAAAACATCCACCAGAAGTCTGCTGCTAAGGTGATAACATTTTTCCTTAACACTTGTTTCAAATATCTCAAGATTCCCTCATTGTACACCACTTCCTAATGATTCCATTTTTATTCTTTTTTTCTTAAAAAATTATTTTATACATGAAATCTGAACTTTTACCACAATTCAGTTCAATTTTTTTGTAAGAGTCTATTTGTTTTGATTGACCACCATAGTCTGTAGAATATATTGGAATTGAAAGACAATAAATACACCACAGGGCTTTTGAAAATAACCTGAGGTTAAAAAAATAACCTGAGGTTTGCATATTGTGAATTGGACAAATTTCTACATAAAAATAAATACACATACATGTCATTGTCAGTGCTGAACCTTTGGATATGACTGTAATAATCTAGCATTCTAATTTAACAAACAGTAACAATTGAGCCAGATTATGATGCATCAATTCAGTTTTGCACCCTTACTTTCTTTTAAAAAGGTCACATGATGTTTAAGGCGGTAAAAAACGTGACAATACCTTCATCATTGTTCATTATACAACTTCTGTTCTGGCACAAGTTGGTGGAATTTCCCATGCTGTTTGCAGAATGAGTTGTACTCCGTGTGTGAGCTTTATAGTTGCAGTGCTTACAAGTACAACCATAAATTGATAGTTGCTGCCATTGAAGGACTACCCTTCTAATCCGTCTTACCATGTTCTCAGAGTGTTTAAATACGAGAAGCATATGAAGATTTCACTTTATTAAAAACTTCTTTTACATCTGAAAGAAAATGTACATGGTGTGAATAGGCCTCTGTTGATCAGTTCTTTCCACCTGTACCCTCTAAGCACTTTCTCAGCCATAACTCATGCCCTGCTCAGCTTTGAGGCCCCTTTGTGAACGGTGTCTACCACCCCCACCCCCCAGGCCACGTATGCTCTGATTCCTCTCCTGCTGAGCTGCAGCTTTATGACCCCTCTGAGTGTTTCAGGGAAAGAGCAACGTGTGGCAGAGTGGCCCTCACCGCCTTCATCCTTCATCTACTGGCAGACAAGCAGAATACAGCTCTATACGCACATCCATGTTTGGTGGCAGGCCAGTTGTTCACAGAGCACCTGTGTGAGAGCTTCTTTCTACACTCTCAAAAAAAAGGTGCCATAAAGGGTTGTTTGGAACTCTGCCATAGAACGTTCTCTAGTTGAACCTATGTAGAATATTGATGCTGAGCCTCTTTTTCTGTGGGCAAACCCTGCCTTTGTGAACAAAAAGTCTCAGAGCAAGGTACCAGCCCACTGCACTTCTCCCTGGGCACTGTTGATAGCTGCCCATTCCTTCATGTGTGTATGTGTAATGAGTAAAATGCTGAGGTCACATTTTATTTTGGTGCACATTGTGTTCACAATGACAAATAATAATAAATGTAAACAGCATCCTGCAGAGCATCGCTAAGTTAAATGTGTAAGAGTGTAGATATGCAGTGAACAGCCCTCACCACCATTAACCCAACAAAACATACTTGTTGTCATGGATCTACATCCAAAAGACAACACAAAGGATTCTGAAAAATAAATACTGTTAAAAATTTTTGATTGATACCTGAGGATAAGAATAATATAAACAGAGGTTAAATTGTGATGGCTAGACAGCGGTCAGGTCTTGTGGTACATTCCTCGTATGCACTAGTTAGTACCTACCAAAAAGACAAAATGAACTGCCATAAGCGTAATAGGCACCCAAAGCTCATTGATGCGTGTGCTGAGACCAAGTACATTTCTTCATGGCAATGGCATTGCCTAATGGCAGTGGACTCTTTCAGCATCCTCACACACTGCAAAAAAAATGTTCAGAAATGGCTTGAGGAACATGAAAAAGAGTTCAAAGTGTTGACTTGGCCTCCAAATTCCCCAGATGTCAATCTGTCTGCAGGATGTACTGGACAAAATAGTCCAGTCCATGGAGAGCTCATTATGGAGGCCTCACTGTAGCCATATACTATAGCACACCTTCAGAGGTTTTGAGAAGCCCATGATGTATGTGATGGGTCAAAGCTGTTTTGATGGCAAAAGGGGGACCTGCACAATATAATGCAGGTGTTTTTAATGTTATGGCGGATTGGTGTATGTGATAACTGTGCATATTATTGTAACAGTGCTTCATTTAATCAGTTTTACATAATATTTGGCTTTTGTTTAAAGCAACAATACTAATTTCCGCTAGTTGTTTTGTTAGTATGAAGCTAACAGTGGTGTTCCTTCATTTTCCCTGACTGGGTTTAATTGCACAGCTCTAGTCTACATACAGATAACTGAAGCTTGTAACAAACATTTGAGGAACATAAGAAAATTTGGGTCCAAAATGTATTGGATCACTTACTGATTTACTCATAATTATCAATTATTTGCCATGAAATCATTCACTTTGTTCCTCATGACCTGAAACTTAAGTCCTGGCTTATCTTCGTTTACACACAGCAGCGGATAGCCTGGAGAGACTGTGACCAGATATCAGATATATACCACCATCACAGCTTGTGTTTTTATTACCATACTTTATGTAAAGAAATTATGAGGTGAAGTGATTTTTACAGGCTCAAACAGACACTGCTTAAAAAGTTCATCACCAAACCACAACAAATTGGAGTTGATGACCAATGAGTTGGATACTCTCCTTAACCTTGGAGCGCCGAGCATAAAAAGGAATGAACAAATCATGAGCACTGATGTGAAACTGCAACTTGGTATTGTAGGTAATAGAGCCTGGTAGTTAAATTCAGCTTATTTCATGCTTCAGCTGTACATACTTTTCAGAAGCAATTTCCATTGAACTTGTGGCCATTTAGTTCCACCATACAGCAGTAAGACAGTCTAAACCAATGACTCTCAACCTTTTCAAAATTAAGACCCACTAGTTTATCACTGCGTGTTGTCAAGGCCTATCATGTTTATACTGAAAGTACTCCAGTGGCTTTGTAGCAATTTTGGGGTGCATTGTTTAGAAGTGTCCTTTAGTTCTGATGGTTTTAATGCCTGGAAAGGGTTATTCCACACTTCACACACTGGGCTTTGTGCTTGGTGTCTTTACCTCCTCTGGCAAATCCATATTTAATGTATTTTGGGTTATATTTTTAGTATTTTTCTGACTGTTTACCACAGTATTGACCTTCTCTTAGCGCTTCAGAAACTTTGCCATGTCTTGTAATACCGCCCACAATCACGTTTATGCATCGGCTACGCTAACTCAGATTGATCCTTTTTTTTTTTTTAACTTATACCTTTATAGTGCACTTTTAAGTCATATATTTCATTCATTTTTTAGAAATTTGCATGAACATTGTTAAAATATTGTTAAACCATATTTCCTACCCACATTAAGCGTGGTGCCGGTGGCCCTGTATGGACCAGTTGCCTTCCTGATATTAAATTTGAGGCCCACATGATGTCTTTCATGGTCCATCAGTGGGCCACGGCCCAGTGGTTGAGACACCCGGGTCTTAATCATTCAGCTATTGCTGTTTTACAGCTCAGTTTATGTTTTTAAAAGCCTGTGCTTAGAATGATTTGTCTCTGTGAGAACCTCATTTATATGTTAATGATAAACAAACCCAGTTAAGACACTTCTTCCAAGTTATTGTGAAATTAGACCCACACACAATTTACACGGCCATGGGTAAGTAGCTCTACCTTTTGATCTCTCTTTTTTTTCATGCACGTACAGATGGCTACATATTTATTTCCTTCCCATTGCGCTTGATACCATCTGTTTTCATGCCTGTTTTATTGCTATAAGGTCACCTTGGAATAGTGGGATGAATCGGATATTTGAATCTTGCAAGAGTCGCCCTCTTATCTAATTTCCTGCTGCTTGTTGAGCTCAGTGCATTTATGATGTCGTTTTCATGATGTTTAAGAGATACGGTGTGATGTTGCTGATCATGCACAGACATTATTCATATGCTCTCGTGACATATTCCAGGCACTGAACAAAGGTGTGTCCACACTACAGTCACTGAATATCTCTGCTGGCCTCTTCAGTCAATGATTCTGTGACAGCAGGGGCCATATTTCACCTCCTCAGTCCAAGCCTACAGTCCCCCTGCAGACAAAGCAGGCAGTTTTATGGTGGATCTTAAGGAAATTAGGGCCACAAATCTCCCACTGTCTGGGTGCTACAAAGCAGGGAATGCACTAACATGGAGGATGAGAGTGAGACGGGACAAATCTTTAGAGCTGTGGTCCGAAGCAGAGCCCAGTGAATGATTTATGGATACCAGGCTTGATGGCAAAACAGGACTGTACACGTGGCGTTTGTGTATTTTCATGAAATTCAAATCATTAAATAATATTTCCTCACTTACTTATAAAGACAAATGTGGCCCTGATTGAAAGTCTGATACCGACTTTTTCAATGAACTTCCCAATGCTTTGTTAAGCCATGAGTGAGAAACAGTTATAAGGGACTATTTGAGAATGAAGCTGTGCCAGGTTGTAATGGACCCCCTCCCAACTCTGGTTAAAATGGAGCTCTCTCTGTCTCTCGTTCCACTCTGTGTTCCTCTTTCTCACTCTTTCAGTCTGTCTGTCCCTTTGTAAATCTGTCTTTCCCTCATGCTCTTTTTTGTCATATTCTCTCTCTCTCTCTCTCTCTCTCTCTCTCTCTCTCTCTCTCCTGCTTCTCTCTCTCCTGATTTATGGCATGTCCTCTCTGAAATGTACTAAGCAGGTAGGTTGTGAAATTCAGAGGATGTGGCAAGATCTCTGGCTGCTGTATACTACATGCCATTGATATTTCTTTGAACAATGAGCCCTGCTCCCTGAAATGTGCTAAGTGGCATTCTTGTAACCTGACGGACTCAGAAAACCTGTCACACACTGAAAGTTTCCAGTAGCTGAGCTCTAGTGGCTCTCACTCCAATTTCTATTTGCTCAGACTTGACTTCCACTGTCAAGGTAACATTAACATCATGAAATTGATACAGTGAGTGCAGTGAGTCACTAATACCTTGGTGGAAGCACAAACACGAACACACACTCGTCTCTGCCAGTAATGTTACATTAGCACTTTAGTTACTTCATGTATTGTATCACTTAACATGGTTTTACTGATAGTGGATTGTTGCATTAGTATTACAGCCTTCACTACACTGCATACGTATGTATGTGTGCGCGCGCATGTGCATTTGTTGTATATGCTAGCCATCCACTGTGTTCTTGTTTGAAGACCACTTCTAAAGCAAGACCTTCAGCAGACTTATGCTGGGCAGTGATCTCAGGTGAACTATGGATAAATCAATGAGGAGCAAACTAACAAAAGCAGAATCAAAGTGGAAAGCTATGGTCTCCCTTGGGAGCCACTGTAGTAACAGAAATTCACACGCTGTATGAACAAGAGCAAAATGAGAGTCTACAATTTTGTTGAATTGAGCTGGAGCCATTGACTATGTACATGATCTATATGATGAGTAAACTCATTAGGTGGAACATGCAGCCACTGTTGCTCTCACTGATTAAAACTGTAAACTGCGTTCACCCTATGGAGATGACTTTCATGCTCGGTTTCATAAGTGTTCACACAATGAAAATATGAAAGTAATACATTCTGTCTAATTAAGCTTGCAGTGTTCACTGGGAAATGAGAGAAATGCGATGTACTGTGATTGACTACACGAAAAAATCCATCCATCCATTTATTAAACTGCTTCTACCATTTCCGGGTTGTGGAGAAACTGGAGGCAATCCCAACTGTGTATGGGCTCAAGGCAGGGTACACCCAAGACAGGAGGCAAACCCATCACAATGTGATTAATTAGGATTATTCATTTTAATAATTTGATAGCCCTAGTAAATAAGCATTTTTTCTGTTGGAGAAAAAACCCTCACTTTTTTGGTTACTTTTACACCTTTTACAAATGCCCGTTTCTTTTACATAAGATTACAAGATTTACATAAGGGTGTATACACAAATCAGCCATAACATTAACACCACTTATGGGTAAAGTGAGTAACACTGTCTAGTTATTTCAAAACAATGGCACCTGTCAGGGGGTGTGATATAATAGGTAGCAAGAGAACAGTCAGTTCTTGTAGTTGATGTGTTGGAAGCAGAAGCAGGAAAAATGGGCAGGCATAAAGATCTGAGCCATTTTGACAAAGGCCTTATTGTGATGGCTAGACAATGGAGTCAGAGTATCTCCAAAACAGCAGATTGTGGAGTGTTCCAGTTGTGCAGTAGTTAGTACCTACCAAAAGTGATTGAAGGAATTGCAACTTGTGAATTGGAGGTAGGGTCACAGGCACCAAAGGCTCATTGATGCATGTGGGGAGTGAGGTGGTAGGCAGGTGGTGTTATATTATGGCTGGTGTGTGTGTACACACCTGTATTATAACCTATATGACTGAAATGTATGTATTAACCCATGTAATTTAAGATTCCTTGACTGTTTAATGCTGTAATGTATGTTCTTTGTAAAGGTTGGATGATCAGCTATTTGTCAGTGATAATGGTCACGTGTGTGAAATTTTCCTGGTGACTGGTTGGTTGCAACCTTTGGTGCCTGTCCAGACAGGCACAGATTGGATGTCTCATCCATCTGGTGTCAGTTTACCCTGAGGGAGAGCAGCCTGGGCTGTTTGATGTGGTCTAGGCTAATAACCTATATTTGCCTTAGCACCCCTCTCCAGCCTTGTAACTTCCAGAACTATCACGAAGTCGCAGAGCAGAAAGAGTGACGAGTTGGCTAACAGTGTGCTGACTCCCTGTAGACAAATGTCACTTTTAAGAGAATGGGCGTACACTGTCCTTGAAATATTAAAGTTTAATTAATTCTGTAAGCTTCCACTAATGAAATGTGACAATCTGGGGATCCCAGTCTCTTAAAGAAAACATTTCTATCCTTTATGTCTTTTGATGGCCTTTCCTACACTCCAGCATTCAAAGAGGTTTGCTCTGATTATTTGCATTTGCACTGATCTTGATCAATGACTCAAGAGCCTTACGTTCTGTTCACTTACTTTAAATGCCACACATGACCATTTCAGCCAATGTAGGCTTCAGCACTTTGCCTTTCTTTTGTAATATTGTCTGATTGTGCATGTATGAGCATTATGTGTAACACACACACACAGAGTAATCCAGCTGACAGGGTAAAAACTCTCCTAATTATAAGTATAGTCACCCGACTTGCAGCTCATACACTTTACAGAATCTAATTGACTTTTGAGTTGCTAGTCTGAAATGTTCATGTGAATAGTCTAAAATATCAGCCTTAAATTTATGTTTACGTTTGACATCACATCAAAAAACATGTACAACAGACCTGAAATTTTATTTATTCATATAGGCTACATGGCATGAATAGCAGCTAGGGGTGCGTTGAACGCCATTTTTGGCCTCTAGGATAATTTAGCCATTTGCTACACTGAATGTAAAATTAACTGCAATACACTGTCCACTCCTAATTCACCCATGTTCAGATCTTCTTTGCACAAAGTTCAATTAGGATGCTCTTACTGTCACTCTCCCTGCATCGGTCACTCACTTTCATACTGTCTCTCTCTCTCTCTCTCTCTCTCACACAAAAAATTTAAATTCAATATATAGTATATAATTGTGAGTGTCATGGAGCTGTTCCAATGTGTATGAGGAGGAGGAGTGGGATGTCAGCATTTTAGCTAACTCGTGTAATGACTGGAGCACAAGGGGAGGCGCTGTCACCTGCTGGCTGGGAACCGCTTAACCGGAAGCGACTCCCAAGCCCAGCATCGGCCAGGTGGCATTTATTAAGAAAGTAATCAGAGGGATTACTTAAGCATACTGTCTTTTCACCGTGATGCACTGTGCGTAGCCAGTTGCCATAGCCTTTCCAAGTTTCGTAGTTACCCATAGGTTCCTAGTCTCGTAGTTACCCAGAGCTTCCTTAGTCCTTAGCCCTTCCTAGTTTCATAGTTCCATAGTATTCCTTAACCTTAGCATTCTTAGCCTTAGTTAGCCTTAGCCGAGTGACTTACCTTTCGTTGTATTCATCATGGATTTGCTCAATAAAAGTGTTGTTGAGTGTGCGAATGGATCCAAGAGTCTTCAAAGCCTTACAGAATGCTTGCCTTTCGGGATCCAGCCGTTCACCTCGATCCTTCCACCACCAGCGTGGCTGAGCTTGCCAGCGTGGTGGTGAACCAGGGCAAGAGGATCGAGGAGCGCAAAGCGGCGCTGCAACACTGCCGCGCCAGCCTGGAAGAGCTCATCTAGGCTGTGCGGCGGCTAGCGAGCAAGCTGCCTGCCGGCAAGGGGGCTTGGCTGCCTCCCAAGCCAGAATCCAGGCCGGGATTCTGGGCATGCCCGCATGCAGCCACCGCGCGCTCCTGCGAGAGTTTCGCTGGCTAACTGAAGGAGGTGCTCGAGGAGAGCAAACAAAGAAGGTTAGTGGAGCTTGAGGACGTTGCCTACTGCACCAACCTCCACCAAGGTGTCAGTAGCTTCGTCTTGCTCCCCCCTGACGTCACCGGCACTTCCTCGCTCCCCCCGAGTGTCGCATGCGCTTCCTTACTCCCCCCAGACGTCACTGGCGCTTCCTGGCTCCCCCCAGATGTCGCTGACGTCATCTAGCTCTGCCTGCGTGGGTTCTGCGCTCCAGGAAGAGGCTGGACTTTTGAGGAACGCCAGGAGTCGTTCCTTAAATGGGGGGTGGTGTAATGACTGGAGCACAGGGGGAGGCGCTTCCACCTGGTGGCTGGGAACCGCTAAACCAGAAGCGACTCCCATTACTTAAGCCCACACTAGGTGGGTGCGAAGCATACTGTCTTTTCACCGTGATGCACTGTGCGTAGCCAGTTGCCATAGCTTTTCCAAGTCTCATAGTTACCCATAGTTTCCTGGTCTCATAGTTACCCAGAGCTTCCTTAGTCCTTAGCCCTTCCTAGTTTCATAGTTCCATAGTATTCCTTAGCCTTAGCATTCTTAGCCTTAGCCTTAGTTAGCCTTAGCCGAGTGACTTACCTTTCGTTGTATTCATCATGGATTTGCTCAATAAAAGTGTTGTTGAGTGTGCGAATGGATCCAAGAGTCTTCAAAGCCTTACAACTCGCTAGCCACAGACAATGAAAGGCAAACCAGTGCTTGTTAAGTGATGGATTGGTTTGAAAAAATTCAAGTGGTGACAGCTCTGCAAAATGGCCACATTAAAAATCCCATAGAGAATTGGGAGAACAATGATGAATATGTGGAGAAGAAAATCTTAACTCTTGTAGATGATCAGTGGACAGTGAAGAATGTGTGGGACACTATTGCATTATATCATGTAAAGAAAACTTTCTGAAAGTAATGGAGCAGTATATGAGGAAGCATTGCAAATGAATCATAAACACTCCTAGTTCTGTATTTTGTGTGTTTGCATTCAGAGCAAATACTCAAATGCTCAGAGTCTAAACCTGAATTTGGCAGGAGGTTTGAAGGTTGTGGTGTGTGAAGTCATGGTATTTGTTTGAGCCTATGCATGACATGGACGTGTTCTAGCATGTGAACCGTCAAATGTATTCACTCCTGTCTGACTGCATGCACATCGGGATGTGCTTCTTGTTGTTCTTGATGTTACTTCAGTACATAAAGAAAAATGGGGGTCTGCTTGGTGTGTATCACCCATCCTCCAATCCCCTTTTTTCTTGAACAGTACCTCTAGCACTGTACCCCACCCCCTTTTCCCCTTCCAGCACCCAGACTGGCCTTTGAAGTGGGTTTGTTTAATGACTGCATTGGGTCATAGTCTCTTGTAATGGGAGTTCAGGGGCTGAGGGGACGGAGTGAATGGGTTTTACTGGACATAACCGATCCCCTGTGGCCAGTGAATGAGTGCAAGAAAGGCTGCCTCAGTGCTGAGACAGCTACTCTGGTACGCATGGAAGTAGAATCCATAGCTCTTATTGGATTCTATCTGGTAAGCCCACTTGAGATGGCTGTTAGATACGATTCTACCTAAGGGAGGACAATATGACAGAAAAATAATCATAATACTTAAAAGCATTTTTACACAATATGCCATAGTATTTAGTTTTTCTGACAGGTGCAGTCATTTTGACAAAATGCACCAGGAGAACAGCAGTGCCAGTGTTAAAGCTATAAAAACCAAGTACATCACATTCACCAAAATACATTGTTTAAGGAGGAACAATAAGAAAATCCAACCAACTATTTAGCACTGTTTAGGCAGTTTGAAGTAGTGTGTAGTTCCTTGTATTGCACTGTATTGCATTACTCTACATCAAAGTTTCACACTTCAAAGTTTCACACAGTTGGTCAATTAATTTTCCTATTTACAAATTTAAAATGCCAGTATGGCTCATTTAAAAAGGGTTTACAAATATGAATAGGCAGCAGTCTTTGATTTTTAAAATTTGTTATTCTTTTTAAAAGTAAAAAATAATTTTATATTTAAATAGTTTTTTTTAGTCAGAAAGACGCTTAAAGGCCTTTGTGACTGGATTCTACTTTGAAGTCTCATATCTGATCTGTTCTCAGTTAATTATCTACTATGCATATTTAGGTAAAAAATATATATTTTGTTGTCAGCAGGCAGGTTTGGTGGGTTGCACTGAAAAAAAAAAACTATTTACAATGCAGTTTGTCAGACAAAATTCCAGGCATAAAATGCGTAAAACACAAGCTCATCAATAGACTGTTACAAACCCATACCCATGTCTGAGACAGCCGAGCTTGAAGCTTCCCCAGTATGAAACCAGTATGATGTGGCTCGGTGCACTGGACTGTATGGCTATGTTATAAACCAGGACTGGGTGAGTTTGCAGTTTACCTAGGTACAGGAGTTTATGCTGAACACAGTGAAAAATTAAGAAAGGAAACAAATCACCTTGTGTGACACATCAATGTTATTTAAGGAAATTACACAGGACCCTCACACCCACCCCAGCATTCAAGTGTCTTTTATGGGTCCCCTTGCACTTACAGTATGGGAGGTCCAAAACTCTTTCAATCCCCTCCTTCCAACCAAATTAAATTCTGCATTGACATAAAAAATCAAGATTATCAATGAATATGAATGATCATTATTGTCCTCAATGTGTGCTATTTTATGAAGCAAATAATTTTCTTAAATGCATATCAAAGCAACTCCACAGTGTATGGATCTGGTTTTCACACAAGACTGAGCCATAGATCCTGTTGACTCATATCCTGCAGCTTGAGAGATGTCCAAACACATCAAAGCTCATTGCTGGGGCTGATGTCATGTGGGTGTGTGGTATTGTTCACACCCCTCAGTGTGCAATTTAGATCTTACCCTCTAAACCTAGAGTGAATGTGTGGGCTGTAAATGCATCACAAAACAGCCCCGCTGTGATCACGAAACAATTTGGTGCTTCGCCATCACTGTTGACTTTCAAACCAAAAGTCTACCTGTACCTTCAGCTTATAAAAGCTAGATGAATAGGCTGTTGGGTAAAAATCCCTAATCTAGCACTTGCAGCTGTGCTCTACAGATTAGAGCAACTGTAGCCTGACTTCGGATTACCTAAAACCATGTTCAGATTTGAAGCAATTGCTGGCCTTTGTTATAATATGTATATCCAGAACATCCACTCCAAGGAACTGGTGAGAACCAGTGAGAACATGAATTTGAATGCTTACCTGCTCTTCACCATTATTTGTGTAGGTGAGGTGATGGAGGCTTGTGATTCATATTGCTCAAGTTTCCTCTTAGTGACAGCTGCAGGCAGATCGTGAGACCAGGGCTTAGGATGTGACACGGCCGCAGTAGTAACTGTGCTTTAACCAGATCCCCAGGGCACAAGCTGAAAAGGACACTGTAGGTCAGGGATATTTAGT
This sequence comes from Arnoldichthys spilopterus, assembly GCA_037974385.1. Taxonomy (NCBI): domain Eukaryota; kingdom Metazoa; phylum Chordata; class Actinopteri; order Characiformes; family Lepidarchidae; genus Arnoldichthys; species Arnoldichthys spilopterus. The sequence goes on along the minus strand of JBBPDA010118708.1, from coordinate 9,823 downwards.
TTTGGTCCTGAAGGAGTTTAGTTTAACCCAGCCAAACTTCACTGCAGAAAAAACACTTAGCTTCAGAGGAGGAGTGCTGATATAGTAGGAGAGAAGTTATAGTAAATAAATGAGGAATCTGATTCTAGATCAGCACTCAGAAGCTTTTATAGCCCTATTTCAACTCATTAATTCTTGTAAAATAACTCCATAATTGCCGTGTTTAGCACATATGCTTGAACATTCAGGTTAATCTTTTGAAATGCTGGCTAAATATGCCTTCTTTAAGAGTAAACTTGACCAGAAGCACATTATATATCATACTGTGATGGATAAACTGCCACAAAGCAGTTATTAATATCATACCATGCTGAGACTCTAGAGTTATTCCACCATAGAGAGTTTTAACACGCATGCTCTTGAGGGCCTTGACTGTAGACATACACCCCTGATTTGGAGTTTGTTAAATAGGTCAGAGCATGCTTGGATGTTGTTGTTTATTTGGTTTGTTTGTTTTTTGCTGACTCTGGTGATATCTTATTTTGGTGACAGGTGGAGGTGAGAGGAACGGAGCAGCAGTAGCCGTGGATCATACCCACCAAGGCAGAGGGCTGCCATGGAGAGGGAGCAGGGCTTAGCGAGCTCCAGCCCCAGCACTGCTGCCCCCTGCAACCCCAGCACCACCATCAACATCCCCAACAATGTCAACACCAGTGCCACTGCCACAATCAGACCGCAGACTCTCTCACACATATCTGTATATGGAGGAATTCCGGACAGACAGACAGTGCAGGTGGAGTATACAGTAAATGTGTTGTGTTGGGATGGAACAGTTTTCCTCATAATTTCCCAATGATGCTGGTAGATGTTTCACAATACAGTGACCTCATGAGATTTCTTTTGTCTGTCTTGTTTCAGCTGGGTGATACAATGAGTATTTTTATTCTGTCCATTTGAAGCTGAAGCTGTTGGAAGACAAGCTCCTCTTGTTCTCCATGTAGTTGTTGCAGCTATTGTTTCAGCCTTTTACTGACTATTTACTGCTAAAAAGTAGAATTGCTATGTTTGAAGGGTTTAGATGCAGAATGTGAGACCCTATGATGAACAAATGATTGGCATGGTCCTCTACTGCCCTCTAGAGGTAGATAACATTAAGTGCATGCTTATTTTGCACAAACACCAAGTTAAGTCAAGTCAAGTAGGCTTTTATTGTCATTTCAACCATATACAGTTTATACAGTACACAGTGAAACAAAACAATGTTTTTCCAGGACCACGGTGCTACATGAAACGCAGAACCAAAAACACTACACAACTTACATAAAGTGCATTGTGTGCAAAGATGTGCAAGCATTGCAGGATACTACACCTATATACTCCATGGGCTGTCCCAGCAGCTAAGCAATAGAAAACCTACTGTGATGGACAAAATCTTTCGTGAAAATTAAACGTCTTAAGAATGTAATACATAAGTGCAGATAAATTAAATTAAACAAATTAAAAGAGGAATATTTTTGTATTAATTTGGTTTGTAGTAATGTGGTTTGTATATAATTAATATATATATATATATATAATTGAACTGTTGAGACCCTGTAACCTGTTGAACGTGCTGTAACTAAGAAATCTAAAATGAAATATCTGTTCATAATAATAATACTTGCATTTTCTGCTAGTTTGAGAATGTTAACTTGGTAGGAGGAGGCAGGGCCAGCCCAGCCCGAGGCTGACTAACAATAGGGAGAGCCTATAAGGGCAACATGGGACCCTCAGGATTGTGTAAGGCATCGATGAATGAACAAGCAATTGACTTGACTTCGGGTGCTGGCTACAATGCACCAAACCAAAGCTGGAGGACCGTTCTGTAAGCTAAGGTTGGTTATGGACTGAAACGACAGTTTTTTATTCTGCCACTGCTCCGTGGGGAACTTTGGATGGGAGTTCTAGGTTGGTAAGCTGTTTCAGCTGTTGAAGGATTGGCTCTAGCTCTTCTATTCTGAAGTTGTTCATTAGTAGATGGATGTGGACATTTAAGGTCATGATGTAAATTTGGTGTTCTTACATCAGTTACATGTAGTTACATACTGTACAGTACTACTATGAATAGTATGTAGCTGTTTGGGTTGTGTATTTTATTTTTGGCTGGCAGTTTGAACAAAGTCCAGTTGAAAACTAGCATAACCTCTGTTTTTGTTACTTATTATAAGATTTTAAGACTTCTAGGTTTGGTCCCTCTTTCATGTTGTCCTCTATTTTAGTTTGATACTGTCATTCTAAAGCTTAATTTTTTTGGTCATCTCCTCTGATCTGAAAATCTCCTAATGTTCTTGTTCTCTAGCATTAAGCATGTTAGCTGGAGAGCAGAACATCGATTCCAGCAAGGATGTTGAGAACAGTTGTCATAGATTTACATAATATGCTACTGTTACCTGTAAACAAGCTCAGAACTTTATCGTGTTCAAATTTAAAAGTCAAAAGCCAAAACGGCCAGCTGTGTGCACTGGGCCAGCCTGTTGGGATTTCTATAGGCTCCAGTGGGGTTTGGGGGAATGCAGTTGTGCTGTCTCTGGTCTGACTGATAATCTGCTGTGATGGATGGCTGTGACCCCTCATGCCACACTTTGGCGTCTGGCTCCACAGCTGAGGACTCTGTGTTTAAAGTTTATTGTTTCAGCACTGAACTTTTCTGCAATGAAGGCATTTCCTAGGCCTGACAAGGGACTTTCCAAGGAAATATTGATTGATTACATCCCGGGGTGGGGTGTACAAGAAAGGTTTGCATTTTCCAGTCAGGATTATAGTGTAATGTAATAAACTACTAAATGAATATTGTTATCATTTTGGATCTCTTGGAACCAGCAGTGGTGCCAGAACTACATTTTTGGGTGGACTTAAATTCTTGGTGAGCTGACCATTTATTTCCTTCTGGTGGCAGGGACTGCATTATACATTGCTTAGCATCAGTCATAATAGGACAAAAAATCCTGAACTCTTATGTCTAATTTATGTCCAGCATCTGTTTATTATTCTGCCATCCTGTGTTGGATAAAAGTTTGTATTATATTTTAATGATGAAAGTTTATCTGGCATAGAAAAGCTTAGCAAACATCTCCCAGTTATTGTTATTGATTTAGAAAATAGAATTTTGATCAGTTGATGTTAAAAAAAGAATTCTGAATGTTGTATATTTAGCCGTCCAGGTGCATTTGTTTTTGGTTTACTTTTTAATATGATTTACCAGAGGAGGATGGGTTCCACTTCTAAGCCTTGGTTCCTCCCAAGGTTTCTTCCTACAGCTTAGGGAGTTTTTTCCTTGTCACCTTTTGTTTGCCCATTAGGGGCTCAGACTCAGATTCTGTAAAGCTGCTTTGTGAAATCAGCTGTAAAGCGCGTGGTAGAAATAAAATTGACTTGACTTGAATATTTTTAGCAGTTTTTTTGGGTGGGTAGGTCAGTGACTAAAGTGGGTGGGCCTGCTGGGTCCAGTCGTACTGCCACCACTGGTTAGAACAAATCATAATTTGTTGTAAATTCTCATAACTTTTCAGAAGAATAAAGAATGTTCTTAAGGTCGACCTGATAGTGAAAACTGAAAGACATTTTTTAACTTGTTTATGTTTTGGGTTACATTGAGCCTGACCCATTGTATCATTTTGATTTAAAGATAATATACTTGTTTTCCTGTAATTGGGACTTTTGCCCATCTCTAAAATATTCTCTGGTTTTCTGTCACTGTGCACCAGTCGGAAATAATTAGAAACCCACTCTAACCCAAACCCAGCTATCATCCAGCAATATGCCCTGCTAGCTCAGAGACCCTCTCTGATACTGTTATACAGAAATACATTTTTGTATGAAAAATGCGTGATGTCAAATTTATGTTTATTTTAACTGTAAATGTAAGTGAATATAACAAGGTGGTCCAAGTAATTTTTGACAATTTCTGTTGGCCCAAATGTAAAAAAAAAAGCAACCAAGCAAATTATAACCAAGAAAAACAGTGATTCTCTCTCTCTCTCTCTCTCGCTCTCTCTCTCCCTCTCCGTCTGTCTGTCTGTCTCTCTCTCTCTCTCTCTCTCAGGTGATCCAGCAGGCCCTGCACAGACAACCCAGTACAGCAGCTCAGTACTTGCAGCAGATGTATGCAGCACAACAGCAGCACCTCATGCTGCAGACTGCAGCCCTCCAACAGCAGCACCTGAGCCTGGCTGCAGTGCAACAGGTCTAGAACACACACACATGTACACACATTCTTGCATGGTACCCCCGATGACAGAGCAAATATTCAATATTTTTTCTCTATAGGCATATCCAAAACAGGTTTCAAATGTTACTTTGAGCAACAGCTATCAAATTCTCATATTCCTAAGTAATGCCATAAATCAGTTTTTACAGAAGGCCTTATAACCCTACCCAGAGTAGGAGCGTAACCACATAACAAGTCCTAGTAAAAGCATATTTAAAGGTACAAATATGGGTTTGAATGTTTTCTAGCAGGGTTCTTACATTAACACATTTAATTTGTATCAGCTGCTGTTTGGGGCACTGCTGAAACATTTAAAGATAAGGGAATTCAACTGATGAATTAAATTTTATCATTGTAAAGTTTAAATCTACATGGAAGCTTTTTTATAAAAAAAAACAAAGCAAGGGTCGTGTTAATATCTTTCCATCATCATTAGTGTTATTTATGACTTCCTGAGACATCTGTGGATATTTATCACATTCACTGCAATTCTAAAGCCTAAACTACTTCAGGAAAACCCACATTTGTTTGCAAAACCACATCCTGCACTTATGGACCCTGAGGCTAATGCAACCAAAAGAGAAAAACCATTAACAAACCATAAAGAATCCAACTCCACCACTTCCGTGAACTCCTCGCAGACTGCCAGAGCTTTGGCACATACACACAACTATTAAAGCCCTTGTGGGCTCATTTTCATGATTAACTTCTCTTATTATTTACAGTTTCTCTCATAAGCGAATTCTATGCCTTGTGAGGTGGACAGGACTTATATGTGACATATGTGACATCTGCCAAGGTACCAGTTACAGTAAGAGTTAGTGATGTATTTGTCAGCTAGACCAGTTTACAGTGGTGGAGGTCAGTAGTTTTGTACAAATTGGTAAAGTAATGCACACTTTATTGACTCAACTACATTAATTTTTGATGATAATTTCATATTATTACATTCAGTTATATAAATTTTAAATAAATTAAATAAATAAATAAATAAATAAATTTAAAAAGTTAAATAAATTTACTTTTGCAAATAGAAAGTAGTATATATTGCTAGGCAATATCTGAAGGCTTTCCATCATACAAAATCCAAAACTATAAAAATTACTGGCCTGTTTTTAACCCTTTAGTAGTCATATTTAGCACATGGAGTGCAATTGATATACACTGCGTTATATAACTCAATGGTGTATTTTTGCAGGAAGCTCACCATGCTGCACCAATTATGTTAAACACTTAATGCTAAGTTTGCCTACCTCTGTACCATGATGACCATCAAACAAATTGCATAAATGTGGTGGAAAAAGCTGGTGGAAATTGATATTTTTGTAATTTTTTTTTTGTTTAAAAAAGAGCGCTTTAAAATGACTTCTGGCCTGGTATGGAATTTTGGTTTGGGATATGACTGGAGGGAAGTGAGATCTGTTTCCTGTCATAGTTGCTAACATTGTGTGTGGTGTCTTTATATGTGGAGAGGTTTTTACTCTTGATTAATGAGGGCTGTGTTTGACTTGTGACCCCCCCCATCTCTCTGTGTGACTAGGCCAGCATTGTGGCAGCCAGACAGAACTGCAGTCAGAACGGGACAGCATCTCAGCAGGCCTTATCCTCCCAAACCACAGTAAGCATTATAAAATGTGACCCTTACATCTCACTGTACGAGCCTCAGCTTCCGTAGAACAATGTAAATCTCATTCATATTTCATCCACAAAAGAATAGCATATGATAGTTATGAAGTAGCAGCATTTTAGTTCAAAGGAAAAAATATACATGCAAAGTAAAAAAATCAAGTTTAAGAGAACGTACAGTGGTGCTGAAAAATTTGTGAACCCTGTAAACTTTCTATATTTTTTACATAAATGTGTCTTAAAACATCATCTGATTTCTAAACAAGTCCTAAAAATAGATGAAGAAAGTCTAGTTAAACAAATGACACACAAATTATTCTATTTGGTTATGAATTCATTAAAAAATTAAGATCCAATATCATATCTGCGTGTGGCAAAATTAAGTGAATTGTTAGCACTGTCATATAATTTGAAGGTGAAATCAGGTGACAGTCAGGCACCCTGTTTAATTGAAAGAACAGAGATCCAGCAAAGCCTGATCACACATACAACACATTTGTGGATGTGTATCAGGGCTCAAATAAATTAGGTGTCTGAGGACCTCAGAAAAAGAGTTGTCAATGCTCATAAAGCTGGAAAAGGTTACAAGACCATCTCTAAAGATTTTGGGCTCTACCAATCAACAGTCAGACCATTTTCATGCACCACTGTAAATGCACATGCTTTCAGCAAACAATGTGGTGAACTAGTGTAAAGGACGTTTTTTCTTTCTGCAAAGACTAGACTACTCACTAGAATACTCAGACAAATGTGGGATTGACTAGAAGTATAGAATCTGCACTTGCAACAAAAATTGTTTAGCTTGTTTCAATGGGCTGCAATTGAACTTATGAATTTATGCATGAAATAATACCATGTTTTTGTTAATGCCAGTGACTGCTGCAATAAACGTTAAAGAAGTTTTGATCTTAAAGTTTATGCTAACATGCTTAAAATATGTTTATAAATATAAGATATAATAACTTCCTTGAGAGAAATTCTGGTGCCCTTTACATGCTTAGTGCAACAAAGATCAAAACTAAGTGGAGAAAGCCTAATACAAAGATTGTACAGAGCTGCATCAAGATAAAGTGGGGCTGCTTTGAAGAATATAGAAAAATGTTTTTGATCACTGTATGTGGACTTAAGCACAGTTTTAGTTTTTCCCTTTATCTAAAATGTGGAGAATGGTAAAAAAAATAAAGAACCGCAGAGGTTTAAGCAAACTTTTGCCTTGTACCAGTGGAGGAAATAATACTTACTTTTAAGGGACAGTTTTCAGAGATGTTCCTGTTTTACTGAGTAAAACTGCAGAATTTAGTAGTGTCTGTGGTTCAGTCAACTCTTCTGTTAGTGTGACAGTTAAAAACAGTGTTTCAATGACAACAGTAGTTAATTTCCAAAGCACTTTTATAGAAAAGAGCATATGTTTTGCAAAAGTGGCATTTTTATCCTTTACCCTTGTTCATTTCTAACACTTAGGGACGCTGTAGTTTCACATATTAAGTTTCCACTTCTATTTTCTCCCAGATTAAGCTGGCCAGCTCTCCTGCAGCAGCAGCCCAGCTGATCAGCAGAGGTCAAGGGGTGACTTCCTCCCCGGTCAGCATTACTCAGCAGGCTGTTCTCTTGGGGAACTCCTCTACCCCCACCCTCACTGCCAGCCAAGCACAGATGTACCTGCGTGCACAGATGGTAGGGTGAAACCCATATATATACACCAGAACACACCTAGACAAATATTTGAATATTTATGACCCCCGGAAACACACACATGGGCTTAGAGTTTTAGTTTCTTTCTGAGAATAGCAGATGTATGTGGAAAAGCATCAGCATACCGGGGTACACCACTGTTATACATGGTTAGAAATGAATAGAAGTGGATATTTGTTGTTATTTCTCATGGTCAGCCCACACCTTCCAACCACAGTGAGTGTATCTGGTTTTTCCATATTAGATGGGAACAGTTGTTTGGCACATTGTGTCGAAATAGAAATACCATGCAATGTGTCCTCATTTTATAGTGGAAATCTGCCCATGTCTCACTGTTCCTGGGCTTTCAAGCCTTGCTCACCACTTTTACAGCTGGAACCATCATTTTCTTGTGGCTTTGGCATTTAGGCTTTGCCACGGCAGCAGTTATTTTAAAACACAAATGAGACTTGAGGTGGCAAATCTCAAACATTTTTGTTGGCAGATCCTCCTTTCCCCTCAGACAAGGATGCCAGGATGTGAAATAGAACTCCATCCATTTCCATGAGTGACATTATAGCAATACTGGGCTTAAAGTAACTCTTGCAAAATGGTCCTAACTCCAAATCGTAAAATGCTTTCTCGGTATGAGCACAGCAATTTTTACTTCTTAGATTATTGTCGCCAACAACAAACCCTGTGATGTACTCTGACATAGATAAAAACAGTATTTCTGCTAAAATTTTCAAGTACAGCAAAATAATCTTGTGCAAGTAGCTAGGAGCCTAGGCCGTGCTGTTCCTTTGTCCCCCCAGCTTATACTCACTCCAACTGCCACAGTCGCCGCTGTCCAGCCAGAGATGCCCTCGGTCAACCAGCAGACAACAAACACCCAGGTACTGCATACCAGTCTAGCTGAACCTACAGTACAAATGCCAGCATTTCATGCATATTCCTTTAAAAACCCAAACATATATTATTGAAATAAGATATAAAATACTTAGATATATTATAAATAAACAATAAATATGATATATATATATAAGTATATAAGTCCTCATAAACACAAATAATCATATTTGTAATGCTCTCATGTTTTCTTGTGTTAACTTCACAGATGCAGAACCTGGTGCTACATGGCCAGCAGGGGGCACTGGTCTCCTCCCCTGTGCAGACTCAGCGGCAGGGTTTTGGTGTGAAGCCAAGCACCGGAGGAGCAGCTCAGCTCACACTGCCCAGCCAACTGGGGCCACAGCTAAAGAACTCCAGCTTTGGACCCCAAGGACCACAGGGCCCCACAGCAGCAGAAGCAAAGGCCAGCCCAGCAGATGTTCCTTCAGAGCCAGAAAAGATGAATGGCAGCGATAGTGATGTGGGTACACATGTGGTCAGTGTGAACCACAGTGTGTCCACAGTGACCAACCATCCACTCATCAACAGTGGTAAGAGATCAGGGCTTGTTAAGCAAATTATAAATATGGCAGGGGTATGGTACACAATATAGGACTAAACTACTCGAGGGGTTGTGAGTGAGAGTGGGAAAGAGAGAGAGAGAGTGGGAAAGAGAGAGAGAGAGTGAAAAGAGTGAGAGCAACAGCTGGTCTGTAGCACCGGATTGACGGCTGTGTTGGCATGGTGGCCAGCAGTGGTGTTTGGTTTGATGACAGCACACCTGTTCTGGAAATGCAAAAGAAGGAAACAAGGAAAGAAACAAGGAAAGAAACAAAAAAAGGCAGAGAGCAAGACAGGATGGAGAGAGAAAGAAAGATAGGGAAGGACAGAGAAAGACGAGAAAATACAAAGATAGCAAGGAGAATGAAGGGAAAGAAAGACAACGGACAGAGGAGGGTAGAAGAGAGAGACAGAAAGTGAAAAAGAAAACTAGAGACAGAGTGAAAGAGAAAGAGGAGGGGGAAGTGTGGCCGAGGGAAAAGGAGAGAGCGAGAGAAAAAGAGAAAGGGAGATGCTATGTCAACTCTCACACTTAGGATATCATTTACAGGGGAGACAGATGTACTGCCTTATGTGCAGCTCCCCCTCCACATGCCATTTTGAAAGAAGAGGCCTCTGAAAGTGCACACATTGCATGAGCTGGATCTAGTGTTTGACCTTGACTTGGCATTCCTGTTAAAGATAACATGCTTGCTTTGAACTCTGCATTACAGTTATTCTTTATACATAAAGCTCATGCTCAGTTCTCACACCCACACTAGCTTTCAATTATACAAAAGTGTGTGTGTGTGTGTGTGTGTGTGTGTGTGTGTGTGTGTGTGTGTGTGTGTGTGTGTGTGTGTGTGTGTG
>JBBPDA010118692.1:0-27417 GCA_037974385.1 Arnoldichthys spilopterus | reverse complement strand
CAAGAATTTCATTGCTGGTAATGATGTTCCATTGTTACCTGTATATGACAATAAACTTGAACTTGAACTTGAACTTGTGCCAAGTGCACTGCTGGTCTTGCTGGCATAAATGAGCAGCTACCGGCCTCTGGTGGCCAATAAGCTGAATAACGCCTCTTTCATAATATTGAAGGCTTCTCTGGCTTTTGTGTTGATCTAATTTGTGCTACTGCACTGTGGTCCAGTCTCCAGCGGCTCTTTGTTATGCACCGTTTAGGTGCAGGAGTCTGTGTTCTGGTTTACTACACAGTGCACTATGTAGGGAGTAGGAGCAATTTCAGATTATGACCAATTGCATGACTGTACAGTACTATGGCAGATGGTGCAAATGGAAGACACGGATTGTGTCATAGCTCTGATTCAGTAGGTTTATCATCGTATGTTCTGTACACATCACACTCAGCCTCGTACCGACATGAATGAGCTCTATTTGGCCCAGTGCAGCCCACAGTAAACTAAAAAAAATCCTCACAGTCTGTAGGCACCTTCAGATCAGCAGGAGCTGGTCGGTTAGTTGATGAAATGGCATTAAGTCATTATGCTGCCCCCTACTGGAACAATCTCCCCATGGAGATCAGGTCTGGCCCTTAAACTGTGGGCAGTTTTAGAAAGAAGCTAAAAATCGCCTTGATTTGTGCCTTAAAGTTGCGATTTCAATATAAAAGTGAACAACTGTTCAGCTCTACTTTGCACTAAAAAGCAGCTGAATTTCTTATATGATTAAACTCTCCACAGGCAGGCGTGTGGTCAAAGAGGCCTGTGCGAGCACCATAACGAACCTAATGAATTATTAGAATTATTAGAGAACCAGATGGAAATGGCTGTTGTTGGGGCACCACAGTGCTGGATGGTGTTTTCTAAGGCTGCTGCAGGAGGAGGCCCGATTCTGAACAAAAGACTCTTAGTGGAGCATTGTGGTCAAATTAGGCCGCCTTTGCACATCAACAAACAAGCAAGTAAGGGTTAGTGGATACACCAAGCCTTTTTACTTTATACTGCATGGCGACATGTGCTGTTCTTAGGACAGTCACTTTAAATCGGTTTCAGAAGCATGTGATCATATTTGGATATACATTCTAGCAACATTTCTACTGTACTGCAATACAGCAATCTCTCTTTTCTGAACAGGAGTACAGACCATCTGCCTAATACTGAGTAGTTCCCTCATGCAAACAGCTCTGACTGTGCTGCACTGTGTGTTCTGACCCTTTCCATCCATAGTCTTCACTACTCACATGCATCAATGAGTGCAGGGTGGCCATGACTGATTGCCAAATGTAGCTGATTTACCACTTGCCCTCCCTTGGATCACTTTTGGTAGGTACTAACTAATGCACAAATGGAACACTTTACTAGACGTTGCACTTGCACTGAACATTGTCTTGTCTCATTGTATTTCTTGTTTAGTTTTAGGTTAGTTGTTTAGTTTAGCTTAGTTTAATTTAGTTGTATTGTTGCTCTTGTCTTCTTTCCTGTTTGCACTTGTGCTCCGTTCTGTTCTGCTTTTGTGCTGCACCATGGTCCTGGAGGAACGTTGTTTCGTTTTTACTATGTACTGTGTATACTGTAGAAATTACAATAAAACCTACTACCTACTACCTAGACCTGCTGTATTGGAGATGCTCAGACTCATTTAGCCATTACTATAAGGGCCTTGTCAAAGTGGCTCAGATCCTTATCTTCGCCTATTTCTTCTGCTTCCAGCACAAGACCTTTAGAAACTGATTGTTCACTTGCTGGCTAATATATCTCACCGCCCTGACAGGTGCCATTATAATGAAATAACTAGATAGTCAAAATTACTCACTTTATCGGTCAGTGGCATTAATGTTATGGTAGATCAGTGTAAATATAAACACATACTACATAGTTCACAGATAGTATTTTTTATAATATATTGTAATCTTTTAGGCATGTGCTTCTATTTTTATTTCAATTATTCATCTGTTTTATCTGATTATCTATGATTATAATTTAATATCTATTATCTATAATTCTATGTGTGTGCTGTGCTTTCCTGTTTGTAAGCTGTTGGAACACCCTAATTTCCCTTGGGGCATAAATTATCATCTTACTTTTCTGGTTTAAAATGTGTTAATATGGTTTAAAAATGTATGTTTAACCCCCTTATCCATGGAGTCCATATATGGAAAGTAAACAGCCGGTTTTCAAACCATAGTTTTTGTGACGTCACAAAACCAGTACTCCTCCTTATTCAGTGTACAGCAGTTTAGCCCTGGCCATTCATGCTTACATTCTACGAAGTGTTTCAGGCCTGTGCCACCTATGGAATAAGCTGCAAACAAGAGCTTATATACAGATGTCTTAAAAGGCACAGTTTGTTTAATCCTAGAGGGTGAACATAGGGGTGTGAATGATGATGAATTATGATGCACAAACCCACACAAATGTGATTAAGAAAACACCTCAGCCAATCAGGGGCTTTAATAGTTAAAGATAAAATATTTGGACTGTTGTTGGGTTACATTAATTCATCAGAACAGCCAATAACTCTCACCTGGAGCATTGATTCATCATACTGTCAAACACTTTGATTGGTTAGAGGCTCATTTGCATAGTTTGACATCACCATGAGGATTACCACAGTGCATTCCTACTCCCAGGCATTTTTGGTCAAATAATCGCTGTAAAGGTGTATTAAAAAAACAGCACTGTCAGTGGAAAAAAAGGAATGTGAGAAAAGATTTAAGAGGACAAGATGTCTTTATTTGGGAAGGCTTTTTTTCTGGTGCCCCACAAATCAAATTGAACATTTCATTGAGGCTTCAGAGCATACATTCGCATATATGACCTTAAAACACCTAATTTTTACAGACAAAGCACATCTCAACAGATTGTCCTTTCACTCAGTTTAGCTCCCTGAACATTAAGATGATTTACAGAAAATCGTACCAGCACGTGTTATAAATCCCATTTAATTATCTTTGGAGTAGAATTACACACTGTATGCCTGTAAAGAATGGTATTTGGTCAGATTTTGGAGAAATTAGAAAAATATTATATCTTATATGACCAGTTAGTGCCCCTTACTGGACTGTATTTATGACTTGTGTTTAAAGTTTTCCTTTATTTTTAATAAAAGCTGCTTTGATTAAAAAAAATTCTTCATAGTAGAACTGTACAAACATGTGGTGATGTGTCCACTAAAATCAAAGCACCCTCAGTGATAGTCAAGAGCACTTGTGCGCTACCTCAAAATCTCAGTATGAAAATAAACACGTTCTTCTCAACCCATCACATTCAATAGATATAATAATAACAAAGGTTCCACCCACAAAACGTGTTCTGTAGCTACTGTTGTCAGGTTGTACAAGCTGGTAAAAAACCCCATTCAAAAGAGAAACCATAGCATATGCCTCAATTCTTCACATCGGACTGCTATCATGTTTGTTTAGTTTTGCTAAACGTTTTCCAGTTTAAAATGCTACACTAATGTACTTGGACTGGACAACAATGACAAATTAGCCACCATGCTAACTAGGGACGCACTGATTATAGCCGTTTCTTTATATGGCCACAATTAGGGGCTTTCCTTTCTTTCGTCATATTGGCCAGAGGCTAATTTAATTAGTTTACTTAGTGTGTGGGATAAAAGAACACAGGAAAAACACGAACACACTAATTAGTAATAAATAATAAATAACGCTATTTGCTCTTTAATGGGGATTTAAAATTAGAATAATTAATGGCTTATTTAAATACATTTCATTAAATAAAGTGTGAAAGTCAGTTATGACTGGATATTTAGCAGGAATCCTGCATGTTTATGCTAGCAGCAGGAGTTGTGCACCCCATACAACAGCTAAAAATCAAAATAATAAACAGGCAGAGCAAATTTAGACAATCTCAAAACAAAACCTTGTATCTCCATGTTTGACAGCTCCTAGCTATATACAACATCCCGTAGAGCAATTTTTGAAGAACGCCCAGATGGGATGTCTGAAAAGTAGTGACATAAGCATGTATGCATCGCTAGTGTGAATAAGATGCTAGCAGGCACGCTGATGACATTTGTGTCTATTTATCAACAAAAAGCTGTTTACAGTTAGCCACATTAGCATTGTGATGAACGTGATCAAAAGGTCCACATTGACTCAGGAAAGCAGCTGGTTACGGTGACATACACAAAAGGCTCTGATTCACATTTGAATATGCATCGCTAATGCTAATACACCGGATCCATCTTTGTAGTGCGAGAACACAGGAGAAATACCGTTTCACACAAAATGTAAATGCTGTGCTAAATGTCATCACTGGATCTGGGTCTGCTCCTCCAACAGTAGCTACCAACACCATGCTCCTGCGAACACCTCCAATGATGTGTACAAAATCATCACTCACGCTCCAAACTCAACCTCAACACCCGTTATCCCTGCACAGATGAACGTGAAATCACCACCACCTGAATGTGTCATTGTCTCCTTTCTTGTGTATTAACACACCACCAACATGCTAGCCCTAACAGTTTTAGCTATGAAAGACAGTAGAAATATACAAGAGAACCAAGTGCTTCTGTGAAAAAATATGGCAAAGTCATCTCTCTACAAATGATTTAAATACCCTCCCCCGCTGAAAAAAATATCACCGTGTATATGTGTGATAACTAAAATCTTTCCTAAAACACACATACACATGGAACAGGTGTACAGATAAGGCATGAATGAGTCTAAGAGTTATTGCGCAACACAACATTCATGTGTACCCTGAGGGGCCCACCGCAGTGACTTCACAGTGTATTTTCTAAATGATTACTGTTATAATCAGGCAGAGCTGTGCAGAGGCCTTTAGAAGGACAGGAGGCTGTGGGGTGGTGGAACAGTGTTTAAAAATTTTATATCAATGGGGGTGAGAAGTGCATGAGCAGAAATGTGTCAACATGTGGCTTGATTGAAAAGTTTTGTCAAATAAAGACGTGATTGTGAAGTTTTTTTGAGGAAGGTACGTGAATGGAAAACTGCTGCAGGGGGTTCATAGAATTTTTTTTTAAAAATGGGGGGTGGGTATGATAAAAAAATGTTGTCAACGGTGAGACGCGACACAAAGAAAGATCTAAAATTTTGTTGAGGGAGGACACTAGTCTTGATAAAAAGGCCAGGTGCTTGTGCTCCTTCAGAAATGTTCAGTTAAACCAGTTTAGATCTGCAGCATAGCGGATGATTAGAAGAAGGCACCACTTTTGAGTAAAAAGGCAGTTACACCAATGAGAACTGGAAAGGCTGAACTGTGCACACTCCAACAGATGATCTCCTGCCTTGTTCTGGAGCGCTGCCACAAGGCTCGACCTTCTCATTTTTCAGTCTTTGGTGTTTTCCTGGAGCTGGAGTTTCAAGTATTGTGTTTCCAGCCAGTGCCCCTTCACTGTAACAAGATACTGAATGCAACATTCCTTTACGGTCATAGGCAATGGAGTTCAGGTAAAAAGTCATGTCCACATAGAGCATCCATAGGTTTAAAGGAATAGGCTGAAGAGCAATCAAATTTACAGTTTGCCACTTACCCCAGATGTAGTCTGTTGACAATGTTTGGAGTAGAAATGTTTGCCTTGTTAAGCACTAGAGCTATGAAGATAAAGTCACTAACTAGATGTCAACAGTCACAAAATCTTTTAGCATAAATACATACCTAAAACTGGAGCTGCTAAGCTCACTAAGGTGAAGCAGACTTGGGTGTGGGTGTGGCTAAGGACCCAGTGTGACTTCCTTTGAGCTATGAACATGTTATAAACATGAATGCTGCAGCCACAACAGGGTCTATTCACAAATGATCTCAGTAGAAAGGGCGCTGATCTACGGTCTGTTTATGTGATGCAATAAATATAGATGATCCAAGATCAGGTGCTCATAGTTCATGTTTTTAGCTCACATTAAGTTATACTGTGTCCTAAACCACACCCACAAGTCTGCTCCACCTTAATGAAGAGCTGGATGCTGTTTGAGTGGCTCCACAGAAGTTTTGAGAATTAAAATATTTGGGTGACTACTGACTTTCAGTGTTAGCGACCTTAGCCTTGTAGCACCAGTCCTAAACTATAAAGCTACATTTGGATCCAAACACTGATCAACCACAACTGGAGTCACTGTGGACAGCTTTTTTCAGCAAAGTATTCCTTTAGGAGGTATCTTTTTTACCTAGCAGTGCTAAGGGCTTAAGACAAGTAAAAAACATGTTACTATAAAAATGAGAAGCAGCAAAATGCACTGCAACGCTACTCCTCCATGGGGAGATGGGAGAGAATGGAGTGTTCCTGTGCAATAGCTGCCAGCTCTTTGAGAAACTCAGTGAAAATTACAGTGGCGTACACCTCTGTCCGGTTCGGAGGGACGACAATCTTGGGTTGAACAGGCGGGTTCCTCAGGGTTCTCCCTGCAGCAGAAGAGGAGATCCATTCTAAACTGTGAGCGCTGTTTGAGCCTTGATGCAAATCTACATCAGGACAGATATTGGCCAAAGGTTAGTCATCAAAAACTTGTGGGTCCAGCCTCTTCACATCAAGCTTACATTCCTTTAACTTTTACCTGTATTTTCTCAAATAAAACACAATGGAACAGCACAGTTAACATGTGATGAAAACAAACATATGTGTGTTAAAAATGAAAATTAACCACATTTTTCATTTCAACATTTCACCCATGACTAGAATTTCTGTGGAGAAAAGTTGCCATCTGTTTATTCAGAAAACATCCCACTATGATCCACTGTTCCCTGTTAAAGATCCTATGCTAATACATTGAAGGGCTAGTATCCAACATTTTTCATGCATTTTATTTTTTCCCCTGAGGTCCACTTATGACATTTCAAATGAACATATCAAATTCAAATCAAAATATTTGGGCAACGTTATAATATTATGCATGTGTTACATGTAGGAGTCTCTGCAGCGGTCTCACTGACTCTGACATCCTTTCCGCAAGAGAAGAACAAGGTCATGCATCATCTTGTGGATCTTAGAATCATTGTATAAATAAATAAAAACTGATACTTGGCATCGTGGTATCAAAAATAATGTGCCAAAAAGACCGCCATACTACACTGTAACAATTTTTCTTACCTCTAAAATGTAGAATTAGTTCAACTATTCAGTCCTAGACTTTGTGCTCCTCACCTCACACTGTACCGTGTTCATATTAATACCAACATGGCAACTTTTGAATTTAATTGCCACTCTTTCTGATTAACTAACTGGCTGGAGGGGTTGCCCATTTGCATCTTGGTTCCTCCTAAGGTTTCGTCCTCGTGCTCTGATGTAGTCATTCTTGGCTTGCTCTTTTGAGACTCTGACCTGTAAAGCTACTTTGTGACAATACCTGTTGTCACAGAAATACATTTAAAGTGAATCTGTGTATGGGATGTTACTCCAAACTCTGTTAAAACAATGGCACAGGCATCATGCAGTGGCTTTATAACCATTGCATGGAAGAACTTTCATTGAGGGAGCCTTTAAAGGATTTAGATGTTGGGATCCATTTACCACCACTGTGAAATTCTCTGACTCGCACCACACCTGCGCTGAACCACTCTGTTGTCCTTTAATGATTATTGGTATTCAGTTGTCTGTATGTACTTATTATTAGTTTTTTCTAAGCAAATAAAATATCTTTACCGCTCTACTACTGTATTTATGTTTGGAGGTATATTGTGTAAACAGACCTTGACCTCTGAGTGAACTCTCTCTGGCCAGTAGGCACTGCTGTGCAGCTGTGAGGAGTTCTGGGAAGTCCTTCCTTGTGGCTGCCAGCTGCTCTATCTGATTCTTCACAGATGCGAGTACCTACAAAAAAATGTAAATAAATGAAAGGAAGAGTGAAACAGAGGGATTACTTTCTTTCTGACTGTGCTGATGCGGTTCAAAACACTGTTTGTTTTCATTCAGCATCTGAAATGCTGGTCCTGAGTCAAAGGGAAACACTTTCATCAGCTGATGGACATGGACGAGGCTTACGTGTCCTTTATCGTCCCTATTAGAAGTGCTTCTATGATTTTCAAAGTAGAAGTAGGCGTGAGTAAGCTTTAAACCTGGCCTGTGCAGCATCATATACTGCTGCAGAACACCCTTCAGTCTGATCCACTTTGATCTCATCTCTGGCCTGCCGTCAGATGTGCGTCTGCCACAGCTTCATTTGATTTACTTGTTTACAAACCGCGCTGTGCTGTAAATTATGTATGAGGCAGGCACAGCCCACAGGAAAGCTGCTAAACCAGCTCTGCTTCCAGCAGGGACTGGATAAGCCTCGTTTCTGGCTGCTTTGGGAAGTTTCGGCTTGGTTTCTCAGCCTTGGTGGGGTTTCTGTCAGCTCTCGGCGACAACACAGCTCTGTATCAGCCACTACAGAGCACGAGAGTAGAGTGACTAGCATGGCAGAGGTGTAATATTATAAAACTTGAAAATATTTCCACAAAATGTAGCTTTTATGAGGTTTGCAACAGACACAAACTTGTAATGCACAAAGGAGCTATTGGTGGGCGAGAAGGCAAAACATATTATATTATGACATTTTCATGAGAGCTCCAGAGTGGCGTAGCTATACAAGTGTTGGCGCGATCATCAGGAGAAGCTGGCTCTCCCTCTCCCTGTTCAGTCAACATAACTGTCCTCCATCTCTCTGGGTGGGTAGGGTGGTCCTCCCTCTACTATTTATATTTTAACATTTTAGTTTTTTTAATGGTGTTAAATAAATACACTATTGCATGTTAACATCTAAAGTTAATGTTAAAGTATGCTAAAGGTCTAATTAGTGTTTTGTTCTGGTCTGCTTTCTAAATGAGGTATGATCCAGGACAGCCTAGGAAACCCATACAAACATAAGTGGACCTCAGGGAGCTACAGTACCTGGTACAGTGAGCGGACGCTGGGCTGAAAGACCATGTTGGTGTTGAGCAGGAATGAGCGCAGTAGGGGCTGAGGATACGCAGCCAGCTGCGCCACAATCCCTGTTAGCATCAGGTTCACATGCAGAGTGTTATCCAGCATGTTCTCCAGGCGAGAGAGCAGCACACTCACAAATGGACCTACACACAACGCACATACAGAAAATAACCTCATTTGATTTTTTCTGCAACACAAACCCTGCCACAAGTAAGTACAAACACAAAAAAGATTTCCAGAATTATTCACAGGGTTGCTTAGAGTAGATACTGAATAACACATAGTGATTATTAAAAAATTCATAGTAGGTACTGAATAATTCATAACAGCAACTACATAAGTCACTAATTTATAATGTATACTGAAGATTTTCTTCTAATTTGCCCTTGTTTCATTTGCCTTTTTGGCTTTAATTTGCCATTTGTTCTATATGTTCCTTACTATTTATTTCATGTTCTAACGTGTCTCGGATGGTAAACATTCTCGAGATAAATCATTTAAATAATTAAATACATAGAAACAGAACAGGTGACAATGTCTACTGCTCTGAATCTTACCAGTGAAAGGTACAGTATGGTTCCTGCTGCCACTGCGTGGTTTGCTCCCAAATGGTGAGGGAATTTTCTCAGCTTCTGGTGTTTCTGCAGAGAAAGAGCCAAAGTCTACATCATCCTCCTCTTCCTCCATCGGCACTACCCGACTCCTCAAATCCTTGTCCGATTTTGTCTGAGTGTTAGCTTCTGCCACCAGAGTCTGGATCAGTTGCTCATACTGAGTGACCAGGTCTTCTCCCTCTGGAGACTTGGGCTCCACCAACAAGGATCCAGATGTCTCTTCAGAATGGTTTTCCAAAGCTGGGGACTTCTGAGACATGCTTAAACCATTACAGATGTGAGGTTTTTCTTCCAGGGAAGCAGGCACGGAATTTCGAGTATCCAGTTGGTTCATCGATTTTCCTTGCTTTTCTACATCCGCTTGTGATGTAATATGGTTGGGTTTACCTTTAGCAGAGTCCTGAGCATCCTTCTGGGCCACCAGGTTATAGACCATAACATCGTTTTGGAATTCGGACTCCTCAATGTAGGAGCCCTTAACAAACATGATCGCTGTCCTCCGCAGTTCTTGGATGTGTTTTGGAGGCTCGTCGGGAATCGCCACGGGAATTCCTTGTCCTTCTTCTGGATGTGCTTGTGCAGGACCAGTATCATAGCTATCATCCCACTCCAGCTCCAGCCCATAAGAAGCAGTGAGGTCATTAAGGGTCTGTGGGTTCACTCGAGAGTGACCCTGGAGATTTTTCGAAGACCTGTGGGGGGCAGTAGAGGGACAAACCCGACTCCCTTCCTCTAGTGAACTTGGCTGGTACTCATCTGGGGGTGGGTTTTCACCATCGTAAGGAGCGGACCAAACCCGACACGCCCTCATGCAGCTACTGATGCCATTTTGGGCATCGTACAGGTAGTGAAGGTAACTGACATCCAGGTAAATCTCAGACCCAATCACACAAGAGTGCCCAGAGTCATCATGTTCTGAGAAGGCCTGCTCAGTTTCTGAAAAATCAGTCAACATGTATTTGCAAAGTTACAAGCAGGTAATTTGCCATAATAATTAATAAACATACACTTTACATAGATTACATTAGTTTCACAGTAATTAACTCAATTATAGTACTTATAGTACTGAATAATTCAAAGTAAATACTGAACAGTTCACAGTGGATGCTAAATAATTCATAGTAGTAACTAAATATTTTATAATGGATACTGAAACAATTCAAAGTGGACAGTGAATAATTCAAAGTTGATACTATATATTTCATAGTGAATACAGAATAATTTACTAGGGATACTGAACAAGTCATAGTGGATACCGAAAAATTCATAGTGCATATTGTATAATTTATAGTAAATGCAAAATAGTTTATAGTGGATCCTAAATACTGAACCACTGAAGGCGTATCATAAATATAAAGATTATTCAACACAAGTCTGTATTTTAAAGACTTTAGTGATGAATAAGCATATACATAATAAATCAAAGATCCATTTGTCCATAATTGCCACAAATAGATCTCTGTCTGTTGTTAAGAGTTTCTACATGTTGTTATTCTCATCTGGATAAACGGTTCTAGTGTCTTGGTTGTTTTATGGCTGTATTTTATTGATAAAAGCACAAATAGCACTTTTACTGCTCCGGCTCTTACTAAGTAACAACGGGTCCAGATTTGATTAACTCCTAAAATTGTTCCCACAATACACAAAATTTCACTATATGGATATATTGCTGTAAATGTAAATGTTGAGTTCCTTCTTTAAGTTTTTGATGTGGTCAGTAAGCTCTGTGTGTGGGAAACACTGTGGTCATTCAGCGGAAAAGGTGCTGAAACTGTCCCGTCACTCCAATGTGCAGAAAACAGAGAACAAAGAAAACGGCAGGAATGTCTGTAACCCAGAACAACTTTGATCTTAACATATTTTGGCAAGGATTACTAATCACCAGCACAGGACTTTCAGAAAAGATCAAAGTAATGAATGCTGTGTCACAAGTCTCAGCTCACAGTTTAAGGCAAGGCAAGGGAAGGTTACCACACATCATTATCCCCACAAAGGTCATTCAATGTACTTTACAGGAATGAAATGAGCATAAAAAGAAAATTAAATAATAAGATTAGGAATAAAATCAGATTCCAGGAAATTTTCAACTTAAGAATTATTTAACCTAAAACCTAAAAAAGTGAGACTTAAATTACAACAAATGTAATGTCTGAAAGCAAAATAAATTAAGTTACTATTTTATCATTAAAGTTACTCATTATTATTATTATTATTATTATTATTATTATTATTATTATTATTATTCGACAAAAAAAAGACATTAACATTATCATTACCCATAGTTCCTGAGTGAGGTCCATCAGTACTCTTTGACCACAGGATGGAGTCCAGTTGTCGGAGAGGTGGAGGGATGATCTCTGGAGAACAGCAGGACGGGGTGAGAGCGAGGATCTTAGCAGCCGAGACGGAGTAGAAGTCTCTCTCTTTCAGCACTCGCCGCTGGCTCAGCATCATGTGATTACATGGGATCAGATACCTGCCAAACAGAACACACTCAGACATGTCCTGTACAGTGCAGGAACTGAGCCATCAGTGCTTTAGGAATCTTCTACTTAAAAAACTGTTTGGTGAAAAAAAAAAGTCCCCAGGGCTCCACCTCCCCTAGATGTGAAACAGCTGAAACAGCTGCCTGTGGTGCTGAAGTTAAGTTCAAGTTTAACTAACAATAAGTCATACTGTGTCCTTAACCACAGCCACAAGTCTACTCCACCTTAATGAAGAGCTAGATGCTGTTTTTGGATTTGTGGATAAAAAAGACTGTGGTGACTTCTAGTGTTTGTGACATTAGCCTCGTAGTCCCAGTTCTAAACTAAAGAAGCTAAATTTGTACCCAAACATATCTCGGCTGATACATTCTGAGTAGTGAGGAAATAATGTAAGATGGATTTTTTGCTTTTCTTTGCCATTTTAAAAGGGAAAACCACACCAGACATCGGTTTAACATGCATCACAACTTGGTGGCTAGAAGAGAGCAGCTTATAGATTAAACAGCTTGTCATAAGCAGGAAGATATTAGTGGTTATTAAGGAAGAGTGTGTATCAGTACACCACACTATGTCCACAGCTGAGGGCAAAGGCAGGCTCTAGGCTAACGTGATGCTTCCTTTAAGATCCACAGTGTATCAGCATCACTAATTAGGACAAACATCACTTTATGGACCTTTCTAGGACAAGGTACTCACTTGAGAACGAGCTGAAGCATTACATCCTCACAGTAAAGGCTGATCAGAGTGCGGAACAGGGCCAGAGAGACTGTTCCCAACTGAAACACAAAAGAAACAGTGCTGAGTTTGTTGATATTATAATGAATATGCATATACTATAAAATTACCTGTACAAAAACACATGCATTTGATAAACAAAATAGCTCACAGTAGGGATGGCTGTATATAGTGTAGAGGCCCATTGCTGCGGGTGGGCCTCAGAGGGCTGATTGTTAGGCCCGTCCAAAAACTGAGAGGCATACAAGTTAGCATATAAATGTTTTAAAGAGTTATTTTTATTTTAGATTGAAAATAAAACACTATTCTATAAGCACGCAGAGATCAAGCAGAGGTGAACTGACTAAACACAGTGAAAAATACATTTATCAGAGTTTTGATTTTTTTTATGATTACAGGGAATACCTAAACATCTAAAAAAAACAGACCAAAATTATTTTTTACAAGCTTCAGTTGTTTCTGTAAATCTATAACCCCATTTACAAAAAACCTTGTGTGGATCCTGTGTAAGCTGTTCTTAAAAAGGAATGTGTTCTACAATGGTAAATATGTTTCTGTCCCAACTTTTGTGGAGTGTGTTGCAGCCTAATCAAATTCTTATTTTGTGCATATTTACAAAATACAATTTAGTTGGTCAGTAAAACTAATAAAAAATCTTTTCTTTGTGCATTTGTGAGTTAAATAAAGGTTCCTGTCAATTAACATAACGCAGATTTTAGTTTTTATAGGATTTTGGAAAATATCCCAACTTTCTGGAAATGGGGTTTGTAATTAAAATAGAACAAAAACTGAGAAATTGTATTGTTTTATGACCAATATAGAAGGAAAGGGTTTCACCACTAAACAAACTAAAAATAAAATAAACTCAAAACCACTACAATTGCAAAGAATTCTGGAATTTCATCATCTACAATGCATAATAATATTAAAAAGAATCTGAAGAAATCTCTGTATGGAAGAGACAGGGCCAGAAACCAGTACTGAATGCTGATTAATGCTGAACAATATATGCAGGCTTTGGAGCAACATATGAACATTCTGTACTTATTTACATATAACTTTTGGAAGCAGGATTGTAAAACGGGCAAAAGGGTTAACATGCAATACCATTAGCTTAGAGCTAATATACTATATGAATCCCACAAGGGCACTAGATAAATTAGTTTTACTGTTAAAGTGTGTTTTTTCTTAGAGTTTTTGACAATTAATCCAGAACCCCACCATTGCACTGTTCACTGCACTGTTCATTACACACCTAATATGGCACATAAGTACAATGGTACATGCTGCAGAAGTGATGTAACACTGAATAACAAGATGGTCTGGCTGCTGCAGGGATTCCTTTCTGAAATAAAAGTGTCTGTATGATTAATATCCATATCGTCACTGTTGGAACAAACCCTCATTTTGTATTAAGTAAAATTTGGATGGCCCAGCTTCCCTACAATGTCAGGATAAATGGACCATTAGAAATCCTCCAAAATGTCATCATCTGTTTGCATTGAAAGTTAGTATTGTTTTGTCCCTTTCCAGTAAATTTACCTTTTTTTTGGAGGTATGAGGTTTTGTTCTGACAGGGATGATATTGTTGCATGTCTGTTAGTTCGCGATAAATGAATTCTAATGATGTGGTCTACTGAAGCTCTCTTTAAAAGTATTCCGCAGTCACGCTTGAGTGGATGTGGCCAAACCTATTACTGTACTTAATCTCCTTTAGCCTGGGGCTTCCTGATGACGGAATGTGTTAAATCTGCACATTTTAGCCTTTAAATGTACTCCTATCAGTTGACCGGCCTATTAGACAATAATGAGATGTCTCACTGAACACCAGGTCTCTTTGTTCTTCAGGTACGGAAGCTTCTGTACACACAAGCAACCATTCACCATGCATTACCATACAAATGCTATTCCCAGTCATTAAGTCATCCATTCTCTGAGCCAGTTATTCCAACCAGTGTGGCAGGGAGTGCTGGAGCCTTTCCCAGCACTCATAGGGCGGAAGGTGGAGAAACACCCCAGACAGGTCACCAGTGAAATTGAAACCAGGAGCTTCTTGCTGTGAGAACCAGGACCTGCTCACTGAGGCTACATGCCCTATGCCATGTGCGTCCCAGGCCGTCCCAGTTATGTCCTTGCAAAATGTACCTGCTGTAGTTTTATCGGAATTATCTCGGACTCGTAACTTTACTGAGCCTTGTGGAGAAGCCACATGGAAAAAGCAGATTCTACACTTTCACTCCAGACCTCATTAATGTGTATGAGTAGAAGAGGAGATGTCTAGCAGAGTGAAAAAAAAAAAAAAAACACTTGTCATTTTGTTTAAACATCAGAGCAGTTAAAGTTGCTGAATGTGAACATGAATCATTGCAGAAATATGTGATTAATCGTGAAATTACCTTTAAATATTTCTGTGATGTGAAAGTAATTCATCAAAATGACAACTGCAGGTGGGAACCCTAAACTTCTCTACTTCTCTAGTTGGCTCGGAGCCTCAGCTGAGGTCTCCAGGCAGTTGGAATAAACTCAAGAGGAGGAATGTTACTCTCTGAACTGGAACTGCCAACTTCTGAATTTCAGGCACTTAACACCAAGTACCTGGAACGGTGTGTTGATGCGGCTGACCAGTGTGTCCAGGATGTGCACATTGTCATGGCGATGGAGGAGGATGAAGCTGAGGAAGGTGTGCAACAGGGCAGGTTCAGTCACACTACGCAAGAAAAGGTCCAGATACGCAGTTGTGGTCATCACTTCCTCAAGAGTGAGCTACAAAAACAACAAATACAAAAAAAAAAAATAAACAAACAAAAAAAAAAAATCACAACTTACAGAATCAAGGACACATTAAATAAATCACACACACTGGTTACATAAACAATAAATAAACCCTAGCTAGGAGGCTGAGCACACTCACTTTATGCAGTGCTGGTGCAAGGACAGGCACTAGAAAACCATTGCAAATGTAACCGACCAGCTGATCTCTGATGGATGGATGAGCCACCTACAGAAAAAAAGAACACTGGGATCAGCTTTAAAGGCCCAGATGCACTTGGTTTTGTAGGGAAAAAACTAAATTATTTGAACAGGATTCATTTCACATCTCCGAAATTGCAACTTTGACCCAGAAATGTGTGTGTTCAAACAATACTGCTGCTGCTTTGGCTACATTGACCTCTGAAGGGGTGGGGATTCATACAGTATATATACACTGTCATTGGTGCCCCCCTGTACTCTTCAAGAACCAAGAAACAAGCAGGGAACATCATTACAGATACCTCACACCCTGTTCACAACCCCTATCAACTCCTCACTTCTGGCAGATGCTACAGGACTCTGTATACCAAGACTGCCAGTAAAGACATAAAAAGGGACTGTAAAGCCCCTTTTCACACATTGCATGCACTGAAAGCCGGGAGGTGCCAGGGGAGATGTGTGTGAACACAAGTGTCAAAATCATTTAGACTGAACATTTAACACATTAAACACTTTAAAGACATTAACTTGCCAGCCCCTGAGTATGCAGTCTAAGCAATGTCAAATTAATAAAGAGAACACCAACACTGGGTGGTTTAAAGCTGGTTTATAGCAAAGACAACATGAAAGAGGAGGAGCAGGAGGAGTTCACTCATTAAAAACAATGGTAAAAGTTGCAACGCTTCACACGGCAACGGTTTCAATCCTGCAGTTGCCCTCACCTGCATGACAGCATTACAGAACTCCAGGGAGTTGAGGAACTGGACAAGAGCAGGCACCTGCTGCCAGTCTTCTCTGCTCAAGCAATGCCAGTCTTCATTGGGCACCTCCAACTTAGTAGGCAAAGATGAGTACAGACCACTGAGACCAGTGGCTAACACCTACAGGAGGTACACACACACAAACAATGTGCATAATGTGTTAATGCATTATCAACAATTCTTGTAAAACAGTACTCTCCTGCAAACCAATTTAGTTTAGCTAATGTGTGGTCATGTGCAGAGTGGCACTTTCAGGGCCTCCAAAGTCCTCACAGAAGGTCTTATGGTTTCTAGGAACATGTCTGTTATTTTTAGTTCATATTAGTTTAGCAGAATAATGTCTGTAACTCTGCACTTCTGCTCTAATTGCTTTATGTTGTTTAATTTGGAAACAACAGGGTTCAATTGTTAAAACACCCAACAGAAAATTGTTCCATCAGGATGTTTCTCTGTGGTATCTAAGTATATGTAGCTAAGCAAGCTCTCACATTGCACAGGCCTTCAGAAGCTGAACTGAAATCCTACTGTGACAGATTAACCACCAACATCTGAAGGAAGAGGTTGACATTCCATCAATGTCATTTTAGAAAAGGAGAACATAACTCTTAGCCTTATGGAGGTTCTAGAGGTCATTGACTGTGTGTCCGAGCATCAGCCTAGTTCTTGGGTTTGTGTCAGATGGTAAACAATAGCAGCTCTACACTAGGGCTCTTCACTTTTTAAAGATCAGTTTCCTCTCATATTGGAGTGTTCTTCCCCTTTCAATATTTTCCTATATTGTAATTTTTCATAATGCGCCCCCTGCCACCCCCCAAATCATGCCAACAAAATCATCCCACTGTGTCTTTTTTTGGTAAACAAATCCCCCTTGGTCAACAAACAAAGTCAACCCACACCTCCTCCCCACCAGTCAACAACTAAGTTCAATCCCCCAAACAAAAAGCATTATTGGTGTGTTTTTCGCTCATTTTTAACCAGGTTTTGATATTTATGACATAAATCGAAGGCCAGTCAAAGTTAAGCACTGGATGTATGTGTATATAGAGCAGGGTTGCCCAACTCCAGTCCTGGAGATCTACCACCCTACAGAGTTTAGCTCCAACCCTAAGCTAACACACCTGATCCAGGTAATAAAGGCTTTCAGGGGTATCTGGTCCTGAGAGATCCAACACACCTGGCTCTCATATTCAGAGTTAGGCAACCCTGATATAGAGTATCTCAGCCAATCAGATTGCAGCACAAGCACTCTTTGTTTTTTAATGCGTAGCTCAAATGCAAAACAACCAAAAGCACGTCAAAAGTGTATGTGTGGATGTGTGTGTGTGTGTGTGAGAGAGAGAGAGAGAGAGAGAGAGAGAGAGAGAAACCTGGATCATCATCAGTGTTAATGCAGCTCCTAATGTACTAATCACCAACACCCTTATGTAACACCGCTTAGCATGTCCCAACACAACTAACAGCACAGCCTCAGCACACGCCTTCACATTCACGTTCAAGCCTGACTAGAGCTGTCTTCTCCTTCCACAGATTTGAGGATCAGTATAAAGTAAGGACTCGCTTGATAAAAGGCTCATGTTCATAACTGCAGACATTTTCATGATGCCTAAACAACAGCTGAACAGCATTTCCCTACCAGTGTCTTTCTCAGAACCCACTTCTGTTTACACCTCATATTTAACCACAATCACTTGTTTATGGATTTACATCCCTTTTTGCTAAGAAAAATTATACTCTGCCGTAAATTACCGTTAAGATAAGCAGACGCAAAAATCCGGCTGCATTTTTGCTGGCCTTGACAGCTGCGATATTAAAGAATGTTTAAGGCTTAAATCTCTTAGTCTCTGTTTAGTGACATATTTTCAATCTGAGTTTTGCTCCTTTACCCAAAGAAAAGCGGAGTTTCTGTTCCATTGCTAACGTAGCCCTCCAGGATCATCTTGCTGAAATTTTTCAGTTCCACCTTAAATAGGGAAGTCGTAATGTAACACTCCAACGTTTAAGGTGGATCTAGGGGGGGAATAGAAAATAAAAAGCCAACAAATTGAGGCCTATAAACGCAATTAATGTAAATTATAAGTTGTGGAGAAAATTAAACAGTTAGAAAAATCTCAAGTATGGGTCCTTTAAAAGCACCTCAGCCAATCAGGGGCTTTAATGGTTAAAGATAAAATAACTGATATTGGCATAATGATTAACACTGTATACTGTGCAGGTCTATAACATCATAATCTGGATCAGCTTGGTTAGGGGTCAGGACGCCATGGCGTGACGAGTCGCCCTTATTATTTATGACAACAGTGTTTTTTGTCACCCGTTTGAGCCAGTACAGCCAGTTCCAGTCCCGTTTTCTTTTACACCGTGTAATTCAAAACACACCCAACATTTTGTTTTGTTCAGGCTCATTATGTCATGCTGGCTCTTTCTTCTGGATGAAACAATAAAACCAAAGGCAAAGCAAACAAATGAACTGCTGTATGAAGCTGACAGTGGATACAGTGGGACATTGGGAATTCTCCTAAAATCAGTCCTCTAGAGTGCGTTTGGTGAGAAATGGTTCAGACAAGGATTTCTTTACAGTGGCTGTGAATGGAACCAGACGTCACGTCTCCAACACAAATAAAGACATTTTGTTTCCTCTTCGCACCCCAGTGAAGCACCACGTGTTCTTGAGTGTTTCAGTAGAACGTTGATGAGTCGCAACTTCACTTTGGGGACTATTTTACCTCATAATAAGCTGGATTTATTCCTCCACCATGACTGGGTTTAGTTTTAAGGCTTCTTCAAACTCTGGTTAAACAAGGTCATGTTTACAGACTGTAATACACTGGAGGAAGTGTGAAGAGAAATACGGCCTTCTATTGTTTTTTTGTAAAAGCGCTCTATAATGCTCTTTCCATGAAGTGGTGATGAAGATGCTGTCTGATGCCTGAGACAATGTGGACCGTATGAACATTAAAGAGCATCAGATCACCCCTTACACATTCTATAATGTATAACTGGCATAACTGAAGATAAGAGAACCTTTATTAGTCCCACAAGTGGGAAATTTGCAAAGGGAACAACTAACTGACTTTGTTCAAACTGAAAACAAGACAAAAACAGGACAGAAAGCCCTTACCGGACAGAAGTAGGTATTCTCTGCAATGTGTCTGGCCACCACATGGTTTTCAGCAGACAGGGCCATGATGAGGAGCAGGGCATCTCTGGCCTGTTGCCCCACAGCTCCCTCTTTGTGAATGAAGGGTATCAGTAGTGAAAAGATGAGGAAGTTAGCTGCCCCCTGATCCTCACTGGTGTGGAAGAAGAGCTCCAGGACAGAAGGGTCTTTGGCCAGGACACAGCATAGCTGATTCAGGAGTAGCACCAGCTCTGCCTCCACAGCGCCCGCTGTGCCCACTGTATCAGTAGTGCAGGGCTGCACAATATAGACATGATATAAAACTGTGATTATATTGTAAGACCACCTAGAAAACAGGATTTTTTTTATGATTCTAGAACAGTCACAGCTTGTTCACTGTGGCACAATAGAATACCACAATTACCCAAAACATTATTTTGGCCTGGCCTGAATAATTTGAGATTCAAATGTTCATTCTTTATTTTGTTATTTTATTCTATATTCAGTATTTGGAGATTTTGTCTTTGTTTTCTAAGTAAACTAATTTTTTTATCCTAAACGACAACACATTTTATTAGCGACAGCCTTTAGAAAGAACATTAATTGGCGCTATGTGGTAATATCCACAAGCAAATAAAGTAGAGCTGTTTAATTTAGGCTCAACATGCCCTCAATATCTTTGCACCACAAGTTAAATAAAGAGAGATAAATTTTCGATAAAAGGCTGGTGTAAAGACACAGCAGGTTTGATGATTCTAATGCTTCAGTTTGCTAAACCAAGCAACCCAGAGTCTACGCTACATTTGAATGAGAGGTTACAATCATGGCTTGTATAGCAGCATAAGGCATTCAAGAAGCTGCACTTCAACTGTCTGCAAATAGATTGTTATTGCCCCTACTGGCAGCATTCTGAACTGCAGCACCAGAAATATGATGATTATATGATGTTAACTTGGGGCTAGTGCATTAGCTATTAGTTTCTGTACTATTAATAAACTAGTGTAAGTAGATCAGGCTAATCTCCACTGTGTTGTTCTAAAGTAGTGAATAATGTCCTTTTATATTGTTCATACAAAACTGACAAAGGCTCCAGCAATAGACAGTGAATGGGAAAAAGTTCTACAATATATAAGTTAACAGTCTTACTGGGTGCACCGCTGCGCCAGAGCAGGACGATAGCAGCATCATCAGTGGCCGCAGGATGGGCTTGTGGTGCAGCAGTGGCTGCCTTGCCTGGCCAATCAGCATCTCGTACATCTTCAGCTGGTCCAACTTCATATCGTCCGTGAACTCTCGTCTGAGGCTCCAGACGAACAGTCTCTCCATCACGTTTTCCATCACCACAAACTCCAGGATGGGGCCCATAGCTCCGCTCTGGCCACTCTCCTCCTCCATCAGCAGGAACAGCATGTGCTCCACGTAGTTCTGCACTGCACTTGCTTCGTCACTGGGAATCGCACCCACCCGCAGGCCTCCGACACTCAGGACATGACTTCCAACCCCCAGACCACTGCGTAAGGGGTCATGCTTCTCCAGAATCTTCACCACCTGATCACAGAAAGAGAGAGAGAGAGAGAGAGAGAGAGAGCGCAATCCTTAGCACAGCACAGCTGAAATGTATTAAATTACCTTTTTTATTATTATTATTCATATATTTAGTTTTTATGTAGGACTATCCATATGGCCTCTCCTCAGTGGAAGTGAGTGGGTTCCAGTGGTAAAATTTCAACCAGAAGTAGGGTGTCAGGAAGGGTCAGGCTGATCCAGACAGCAGGGTGGGACAGGGTCACTGGTATCTCAGGGTCAGCATGTGAAGTAGTAGTAGTAGTTAGTATACATAATCTAATTTTATTATTTATATATTTTATATATATTTTTATTTATAAATTATTATTAGTGGTGGTAGTGGTGGAAGTATTTTTTTTTTTTTACTATTTTATTAATGACTTTGTTTATGTTTACCTGCTCACTGAAGTCCATCCAAAGTTCCACTGTGCATTCTGAAAACTTCAGTCTTACTGAAATGCCACCCTGCCCCACCCCCTTCCTCACGCCCAACCCCCACAGCCACAGTCCACCAGGAAAAAAAGTGAAAGACATGTACTGACCAGCTGTTATGTAAATTACATTCAAAGCAGCTCAGAGGAAAACTGAGGGAAACTTCGAGCCACTGCCTGAATCAGGAGCCGAGTGAAAAATGGAGGCGGATAAAAACAATGCACTCTCTGTCCTGGCACGGCAGCTCTGTTACCATGGAGACTGAGCCCGGGCAGGTGTGTGAGCATGGAGACAGAGAGAACAGGTAAGTGAGAACCAATGCATGAGCCCAGAACACCAGGAAGAGGAAGAGAAGAGTATTATCAACTCATCCTTATCATCCAAATCAGCAGCCTCTGTACACGTTGCTAAAGGAACACATCTCCCCAGCGTGAAGCAGGCCTGTGTTATGGTTTCAGTCAGTTATAGACGCATCACTTCTACTTTACATTCGCTCATCTGTACCAGACAAATAGCATAAACAGCTGTATTTACATTAGAACCACAGGAACACTGAATGTAGACCTACAGTCAGTCAGTTCCAGATAGGTCACTGACTGTAAAGCCTTAATAACTATAGCAACCAAAGCATAACCAGGGATAAGTCAGTTCTACATAGGTCACTGATTGTAGAGCCATAATGTAAGCAGGGTTCTGTCAGTTCCAGATAGGTCACGGACCATAGAATCATAGTCCAGGCAGGATTTTGTTACTTTTAGCTCTGCCACTTGCGGTAAAGCCACATTGTAACATTTCAGTTAGTTCTAGATACATCACTGAATGTGGAGCTGTAGTATATGCAGGTTTCAGTCTGCTTTATATATACCACTGACGCTAGAACCATAGTTTATGTAGGTTCCAGTCAGTTCTAGATTATGTCACTGAACCTAGAGCCGTAGTGTAAGAGGATTTAGTCAGTTCTAGGTATGTCACTGACTGTAGTGCTGTAGCATAAGCAGATGTTAGTCAGTTCTAGATAAGTTACTGACTGCAAAGCTAAAGTGTAAGCAGGTTTCGGTCAATTCCAGACACATCATTGATTGCAGAGTCGAAGTGTAAGCAAGTTTCTGTCAATTCTAGATACGTGTCTGAATGCAGACCCAGAGTGTAACCAAGTTTTAACTGTGCTGTTATTGGTCATAAAACACAAGCTTCAGTGCTTTAATGCTTTTGTACAGCAATATTACACAATAAAGAACACAGGAGAGCAAAGAACCAGTTCTGTAACAAAGCTTTACTATAAGCTGAGAAAAGTAGACCCTGCTGTGTACCAGAAAGAGGTTTAAAGCTGAAGCAGTAATGCGTCTCACAGCCCGACCTGTTTTCTGATGGGAGTTCTGTTCCGCCTTCAGGGTGTTACACGTTAACTTTGCGAGGGCAGGTTGGGGATGAGATGCAGACTTGTGGGCTACAGTCCGAAATGTGGTTCTCAGTGGAGTGATACAGTTACTGAGACAAAACCCTGTTGTTCTCACAAATAACACGGCAAAAACCTCAACCAATCAGACTGTGCCGTCCGAGCTGACAGTGGTATAAATTACGTTACTGTCGGTCATAGAGGCCCATTCTCTGGCCTTCTGAGCTCTCGTACAAAAAAACAATGTGGGCAGTGTTGAGGGTCACTCAGCTGGGTCAAAAGCCCACACGCCACAAGCACACACCACTGATTGCAGGGCAGCTGAGCACTGAATCACATCTGGACTTTGCATGTAAAAATGCATGTTATGTACCTGCGATGCATCACAATGTTATGACCAATGAGAATCAGAGTAGTTCTTTCCCAACCTACCAGTCATAGTCTAGCTGTGTCTGTTCTAGACAATTTGTCCTGCATCTGAATATCATCATTCCAATCACAGTCAGTCATGTTGTGTGGAGTACCGCCCCTTTTGGGTGATTTCAGTGTGATTGAAAGTTGCCCAGATCACTTTGATCGCTCTGAAAAAACTGTTTGACTGTTTGAATGAATGAAAAAGTGGGAGCATACACAGTCACACACAAAACGTGCATTTAACCTATCACATGTGCATACGTGAGGCAGTGGGCAGCTATCAATCTGGGGAACAGTGTAGTGGGATGGTACCTTGCTCAAAGGTACCTCAGTGGTACCTGAGGCAAGACTTAAACCTGCGACCGTCTGTTCACAAGAGCAAACTCCTAACCACTAGTCAACCAATGCAATGGTTCAATAGCAAAATGCAATGGGACAAAGTCTAGTTAACTAGTTGCTAATACACCCACTAAGCGGGTCACCATAATCATCATTGGTTACCTTAACAGAACTCAGTCGTCACGATGGCTTGTGTGGTAAAAAAAAAAAAGAACCCATAATGGATAAGTATCATACAACCAAAAAGAGGGACGTTTTACTTGGACTTGCACTAAAATGTAACTAGTTAGCTGTGTCAGTTTCATTGTTGTGCATTTTTTCACACTCAACCTATGGTGAAATATATACATTTTGCAAATAATAATCAGAACCTTAACTTTTTGCCATATTTCCAAATCCATTTAGTTAAATATCTGCAATTATTGCAATACAATTTTGAAAGTGATTTTGAAGTTTGACATCAGTTTAAAAAAACATATTTGTTCATATCCATAACCAGGCGGTATTTTCTTCATGCTCAAGCTGATGTGGTGTTCACTGTAAGAATCAGAAAACACTCGAAGAGCTGTGGACTCACATTTTAAGTGCCAACCACTAGTTCAAACACAGCAGAAACACTGGAACTGCAAATATAAGTTGTCACGTTCTACTGTAAAGTAGCTCAGATGTTTAGACCACTGTTAACCACTCCTCACTGCTGCAGCTTGTGAGTAGAATCTTTTTGCTGGTTGCAAATGGGTCGGGTATAATACTGCTGATACTTAATTCGCTGAAATATGCCTGCATCAATTCTCGATTCCAATCATTTGGTGTCTAAAACATTTCTCCGACTGAAAAAGAAAGTTACCCATCTCTCAAGTACAACCTTAATTCAGAATGTGCAAAACCTGAGATGATTGTAAACACTGGCCTGGCCCTTTAAATGGCTGTTAAAGGGAGCCATCAAGCGTGCCAGCAGAACCCAAGCAGAGAACATTTCAGCATTCTCCTCAGGCTCTAAGGTTTGGAATTTAATCCTTACAAGGCCGCCGCCACTGCAATGACTTTTTCCACTCATTACAGTTAGGAGCTTTGAATGATTGTGTGTTACTCGCCTCTGTTATCGTGGAAATTGTGGAGAGTATGCAGCTTGCGGTTGGACTGAGCTCTGCATTTTGGGGTTAAGAGGCATTTATCTTGTGTGAGGGGTCCTCTGTTATTGGTTAAAATTATGCCAAAAGCAGTTAAACACCTTTAATACAGAATATGAATTTACATGTGTTCTTATTACACCTTATTATCCTTTAATGTAGTTACAATACACACAACCTAAGGCGCCAGAGTCTGCAACAGTTTCTGCTCCAGCACTCAGACTACATGCTGCTGTTCCAGCACAGACTGAACACTCCTTAACCATCCCCACGTTCAGTTCTTTAAAAGAATAGTTACTCAACGAATATGATGTACACCGTTCCCTGCGTCCCCTGAAATTGGCCAATCAAACGGGACAGAAGTGGAAACAAATGTGAATGGGCGGAGCTTAGCTGCAGCGCACTGAAAAAGTAGACATATATGTGAATGTAGAGGTTCTTGTGATATCACACAAGTGCCAATTTCAAAATGGACTGTAGTTTGCATACAATAATGTTCTGTTTTGAAACTAACGGTGTTTACATACTGCATCAAACTCTTCTGTTTAAAATGACATAAGGTGAATGCTGTGATTTCGGCGACGGGGCCCCTTTCTGGGAGAAGGATGAGGAATGTGATGGGTCAGTGAGGTTCAAGGGTGAAATGGTCCCGTTTGTGGAGTGTAGTTACCTGAGCCCAGTGGTTTTTGAAGACGATCATGCACGTTTCAGGGTCCACGTCCTTCAGGACCACAGAGTGGCCCCCTCGCATCCCATTGGCCAGCACGGACGCCATTATAACCTCACAGCATGGTGTGTGCAGGGGGGGGGGGGGGGGGGGGTTGTCTTCACTGCATTCTGATTAAAGTCAAAGCATGCAGGACCTGAAAATGAACAGAAAAGCAGAGGGCAGATTATTATTCATTTATTCATCTTTAAAGTAACAGTTCTTCAAAACCCCAACACCATTCTCTATGAACATGCACTTCAGGACGGCTGCTCCTGTGGCATATTTTATACACACACACACACAAACACACACACAAACACACACAAATACACACAAATACACACAAATACACACACACAAACACACACAGTAAAAAAAAATCATTCACTGCATGTTTACAGAGAACAAAGAGCCATTAGCGTAAAAAATCAGCAAGTCTATTACAGATTACTGAGCACTTCCACCCCTCTGAGATTAGTATTTTCACATGCCAGTTGGTGGGATATATGCAAAGTGCAAAATACAGGGGGTCTGAGGGGCGTCCCCTCAAATGACACTTGACGGTTCCATTAAAGCCTTTACAGAAAAATCTTTGGGGGGTCTCTGTAAAAATATAACATCACATGTTAAATGCATGTTCTGGTGGAGCGACACCGCTTCCCTGCCAACAAAATCACTCTATTGTGGGGCGGTATAAGCCTCTATTGCTTGTAGCAACATTAGCTTCATAAGTCCAGTGCTTAAACTAAAAAAGCAAACTCCAGACACCAAACAGGATCAACTACATTTGGTGTTTGGGCACATTTATGCAATTCATATTACATTACTGATAGCCACACACAAACACATCCCAAAATAAGCAAATAATCTACCAAAACAAAATATTAAGCTGCGACCAGTAGGGTGTGTGTGTGTGAGCATATAATCCCCTTTCTCCTCCATGCGGCCTCCACACAGCTATGACAGGAATGTGTGGAGAGAAACACACACTGCAGAACTTCTGAAGGCTCAACTGGATCCTCCAGCGGATCATGGTGCACTCACATGCCAACAGGCAACAGAGATCAGGGGAGAAGTCCACCGTTTTTCAAAATTCCCTCCAGTGTTTGACATGGAAATGGGTCAGACAGGGATTTCTTTATTATGGTGGTGAATGGAACCAGGCGTCACATCTTCAACACAAAGAGAGTCATTTTGTCTTCTCTCCAAACCCCCAGTGAAGCTCCACGAGTGCTTCTGTAGAATGTTGATGATGTAAAATAGTGAATGTGAAATAAATCACTTTAGGAATATTTTCCCTCACTACACCCTGCATGTATTCTTCCACCATGACTAGGTTTAGGTTTCGATCCAAAATCTCCAAGTCTCAGGCATCAAGCAGCATCTTCATCACCACTTCTTTCTGTGAGGAGCTTTTAGAGGAAGCAGACTCCTGGTTTCATTCACCACCACTCCCAACACTTCTGACTTTTGGAAAAAGAGTGGCATTACCCTTTAAAGAAAACACCTAGGTGAGAATCTCACAGCACTGTGAGCTGCATGCCTCCTAAATGTGATACAATGCCATGGTCATATACAGCAGAGACCTGCAGATCATACTACCCCAGAACATCTGCTTTTTTTACTTTCAGTGGTTGTGTTCAAATGCTCACACAGTGTGGGATCTTCAGAATTATTTTTGTGATGCAATAGCAGAAAAATAAGCAAATCTTAACAAACAAGAAGTAATTAGAATGAACACTACACAAGTGGGCAGTGGTGGCCTAGTGGTTAGGACACTGCCTTTGGGACCGGAAGGTCGCAGGTTCAAGTCCCAGCCCGGGC
>JBBPDA010118642.1:0-27445 GCA_037974385.1 Arnoldichthys spilopterus | reverse complement strand
TCAGTTGTGTGTAATGGATCTAAAATATATGAAAGTCTAATGTTTATCAGTACATTACAGAAAATAATGAACTTTATAACAATATGCAATATGGTACAACATACCAAGTGTGAAGCATGGTGGTGGAGACATAATTGTTTGGGGTTGTTTTTCTTTGCCAAGGAATGGCTGAAAAAAAATCAGGAAGGTTTTTTTGAACCACATTATAATGTGATTTGAAAAAAGTGATACATCCTAAATTGGTACAAGAAAATCCTAAAACATCTGTAACTGAATAAATTTTGCATAGAAGAGGTAGTTTCGTTCGAGTATTTAATCTTTGGTTTAGCACTGTACTGAGGGTGAAATGCTTGCCACCCACCGTTTCATGGGATGTGCTTACTTATTCTGCTCTGTTAGCAGCAAACTAGTGAACATATTTGACAGTCATAGGATGTATTAGCAAGTGTAATACTGGAGCTGAAATACTACTGTTTTACAAATGGGACAAAATATTGATTCTACCACAATACTTTCACAAAGAAAAAAGAAAATAAATAGAGTAGAGAAATAAAGAGAGAGAGAGAGAGAGAGAGAGAGAGGGGGAGTGTGTGTGAAGGGGAGAGAGAGAGAGAGAGAGAGAGAGAGAGAGAGAGAGAGAGAGAGAGAGATGAATACTGTTGCTAACAAATTCAGTGGGATGTTGTGATATTTCAGTCCTTATTGTATGAAAGGTTTTGAGACATAAATCAAGGCCTCCTTGCAGCGGTGTAACAAGGATCTTTTTAATTTCTTCACAAATAACGTTTTTGTTGGCTTTGCTATGTCTCAAGAAAACTTGTCCTCTAAAGTTATCATCAGGACTGTAATGATTCATTCACCTCATCCTTCACAGTCTGATAAACCCACAATATTTTCAACAAAATAAGACTGAAACAAACTCATATTTAATCAATATTATTTGTTCCTTCTTGGGCATGTACACTCCCCAAAAGCTGTTCAAACTGTTTTTTTATTGCTTTTTTCCTTTTATTCTGTAGACTGTTGTAACATGTGCAGAGGTAGACCTGGCGTTGTATTGCTGAAATAACCATGGACTTCCCAGGAAAAGATGTTGCCTTGATGGCAGCATATGTCTCTCTAAAATCCCAGATATTTGTAAGACATCATTGGTTTAAATTTGCATAAGGTTGCTTTAGTGACAAAATTCTGTACCTCTATTTTACTTGCTTTTGGCTTTTCATTTAATTTATTTGCTTATTTATTTAGTTAGTTTTTATCATATGATAAGGACAGCTGCCAGTGTGCCAAAATTTCATTAGTGGATCAACTGAAAGGGTCTGAAAGGACTTACCTTAAGAATAAACATTTTTGTGAAAGTTAAAATGACTGTAAAGTCACTTAAAGAGTAGAAGTAATAAGATATGACGTCAAGCAACAATTGAATGAGTCCAATAAAGACCCCACACACGAATTCATCAAGGCACAAAAAATCTCCCACTTGATCCTCGTGCTGGTCCTAAACAAACCATTGTTATATGCAAAAATTAATTCTTTATTCCACATTTTTATCTTGGGTGACAAGTCACTTCTCACCAGAAAGTGTGTGTACTGCCTGACTCGGTGGAACATTTTTATAGGACATCCCGCCTGCGCACATGCATGCTGAAAGCGCATCTGCCAACGTAACACGTATATAAGGGCAAGGGCTGCCATTTTCCTCGCCTACTCGAGTTCCTCCGACACGTTTAAGGTGCCACCACTGGTCTGCTGGCAGGGTGCGCAGTTACGCGCAGGACACACTTGGAGCGCGTAGCGACAGCGCGTGCACAAGCGCACCCATGCGCCACTTTACACACAGTCAACTGTCAACGTGTTGGACTTTTAATGGTAGACATGCTCAGTCCTCGCTGATCCTGTGCGTAAAGGGGAGGAGCAAAAAACGCCTTTGCGCACGGTTTGGCCCAACGGAGCGTCCCCGCCTGCAGACCAGAAGAGAAGAGTCCACTGTGCGTGTGTGTCAGGTGGGTCCACGAAGAGAAGAATGACGGGCAGACGCGTGCGTTTCGTGTTGTAGAGAAGACACGTCTTTATGTAGTGGGCTAATAACTACGCCCCTGATCTTGACAGGCGTTATTCCTGAACTGCACTAATATCACAACTCTGGGCGACTCGACAACGACGTGCCGAGCATGCAGCTGTCCGCACAGTCCTCAACTTTCCCAACCGCGCTGCTCGCGCTCTGGCTTCACCCCTGCACCTGGCGAACGGTAAGGAACTCCCTTTGAAGTTTACCATGTGTGTGCATCCACAGCTCTTCTAAACGTGTTCTTATTTTCCCGAAATTATTGGTGCCAGCATTATTCAGCAGTCCTTGAACTGGGACTAAGTTAGAAGCTGTAGCTCTTCGTGGTCCACACTGTGACGAACGCACAGGCAGGACACGCACCATCTACAACATGTAGGTGCACCTTTACCAGTGACAGTTCCCTGTTTTGCACACATACTCAGCAATCTGTGGACTCAACCCTGCGAGATACTGAGCGTTTTAGGGGCTGGGACACATTAACTTGAGATGTCCACAAACACAGTGCGCTTTTCTGGTGTCTGTCATTGCTTTAATTGTCATTAATCATGAATAGTTATAGGTTTCTGTGCATCTGGAATGGGAGCAGTGGAGACAGTGTTGGACTGGAGTGTTTTATTCATCAAATCTTGGAAAATTAATGATGATTTCAGAATCATATTGGATGTTTAGATTTGATCAATATTTAATTCTAATATCTGGATGATATATTTCTCATTAGAGCAGAGTGTGTAGATGGGCTAGGGATGTCCAGAACCTTCCAGGACTGCATTTAGACACAGCTGAAATACTGGACTAAATGCCTTTATTTGACTGCATAGTACAAATTGCTCTATACAAATTAGTGCGGCTTTTCTCTGCTATTTCTCTGTTTCTCTGCTTCTTCCCATTTTCTACAAACCCAATTTCTGGAAAGGTTTGAGACATTTTGTTTCGATTTGTTAATTTTTTTAACCTTATTTTAATTGACTAGCACAAACAAAATATTTTAGATTTATCACTGACAACTTCAAATACATTTTGTAAATATTAACACATTTTGAAATTGATGCCATATTGAAAAAAGTTGTGAAGGAGACTTGCTTACCACTCAGCTACATTACCTTTCCTTTGATTTACACTTTTTATTCATTTGGGAATTTAAGATACTAATTGTAAAAGTGACTTTTTTGTAAATTCTTGCTTGATACAAGAATTCAGCTGCTCAAGGGTCCATGGTCGCTACTGTCTGATTCATTTCGTCATGTTGCACAGTACATTTATTATGATAGACAGATCTACACTGCTGACAGACAGACAGTAGGTACACTCAGTTTTTGTGAAGCCTTGCTGATGTAGTGTGTGCTCATAGAAGTCTGGCTTTGTCTTGCTAAAAAAAACTTCCTCTGGCATGGTGAACTCAATGTACATTTTTCATAAAAACAAACTCCTACAAGGACTCATCTGACCACAGCACAAGTTTCTTCTGTCTTTCAATCTATTCATTCATTTCTATACAGAATTGAAGTTTGGTTTTCTCTTTGCATAATAGAGTTTCAGGTTGCATTTCTTGATGAAAAGTGAAGTGCTCCCAAGCAAGTGTGGCTATAATTATCACAGTAGTGTGACTTCTTCTCATGCAGTGCCTTCTGAGAGCACTAAGGTCACGCATGTTCAGCATTAGTTTCCAACCTTGGCTGAGATAAGGCTGAGATTTCTCTGGATTCCCTGAATCTTTTTATAATATTTTGTACTGTAGATGATGAAAGATCTATTTTCTTACAGTCTTGCATGTTTCTTGAATATTCATTGAATAACTCTGAATATTTCTCTTAGTTTGTCCCTGTCCCAGTGTTTTTTGAGTGTGTTGAAAACATCAAATTCAGAATGTTGTTATATTTACAAAATACAATTAGGTTAAGCCAAACCAAGTCATTTCTTTGTATTTATGTCAGTTAAATAAAAGTTCAAGGGATTTTAGAAATTAAAAAACCTTTGTTTTTATTACATCATATATGATGTCCCAACTTCTCCAGAAATGGGGTGTATACCATTTTATGAATCTTTATGTATTGACATTGGATAAGCATATGTGTACCTGAAAGATATTGGATATTGGCATTGGCCCAGAGTTCCCATGTTGTTGGTTCCCTATTTTACTTATCAGAAATTAGAGTATGAAACTGACTCCAGGGATTTTATCATCAGATGAAAATGACACATGGACACCCACCCTGATCTCTTTCTTTAAAATCACTTCTTTATTGCTGTGTGACAAAGAAAGAAAAACTCAGATTAAAAGGGTTGGTTGACTGA
The DNA here is from genome assembly GCA_037974385.1 of Arnoldichthys spilopterus. Taxonomy (NCBI): domain Eukaryota; kingdom Metazoa; phylum Chordata; class Actinopteri; order Characiformes; family Lepidarchidae; genus Arnoldichthys; species Arnoldichthys spilopterus. The sequence continues at coordinate 23,085 of JBBPDA010118642.1, read as the reverse complement.
TGTTGTAATTCTTAGGGGTTATATTCGCTGTGTAGTTGGTATTGGGACATTAGATAATAATTTCATTGAGTTGAAGATGTCTGGATCTGATGCTGCCTGACTGAGAATTAGTGCAGAGTAAAATCGGATTGTCTCTACTGTTATATAAAACTGTACAATGCACTGGTCTGTTTTGAGCCTTATGGGACTGATGTGTTTTGCCACACAGTTACAGCCATATTATTTAAAAACAGCTGCCTTAACGAATGCACATTTATTTTTCAAATGAATTTATATAATGTGCATCAACTGCAAAAGAAAATCAGATGTCTTGGTATGTCATATAAAGGTGAGGTAGGTAATGTAACAGTATATTATCATTATCATGAAAAAGACAGTACTTTTTGAACACAGATTTAGATCAGATTTGGATCAGTTATTGAGAGTCCATAAATGACACTGTAAACTGTGTAAAGTTTGTAATAAACTATAGACTGCATGTCAGTACAGTATGTTGTCACTGACCAAAACATCTTTTTTCTTTTTTTTTCTATTATTTTCTTTACATTGTGTGAACATCCAGTAGAATCCCTATTGTAAATTAATTTAGAATTAAAAACCAAAAATAAATAAATAAATAAAAATAAATTAAAAAAATAAAAGTAGATAGATAACAGTTTTTGCCTCCTCCTATAAAGTTACAATTTTGAATATTCATGATTTTTGGACAGGGTTGATATTCATTTATTTGATCTAATTATTCATTATGTGATTTTTGAATTTCATAGCCTTTTTGTTGATTCTAACTAAATGCTATGATATTTATGATGTACTTATCAATGCCTTCACATATTGTTATGTTTTTGTCATATTGCCCACCCTCAGTAAGAAGTACACTCTAGATTATAGCTTTATTTATATGTTTTAAAATAATAAATAGGCACTGCGATGGGTTGGCCTCCTTTACTCCGCCTTAGGCCCGCAGTCAGCTGGGATTGGCTCCAGCTTCCCCGTGACCCGGAAACGGAAGAAGCGGTTGGAAAATGGATGGATGGATGGATAAATAGAAATAAACAGGAATAAAATAAAATCGTAGCCCAGTTACAAACAAAAGGAGAATATTATTAAGTGTGTATACTACCTTAAACACCTATCTTTTTACCCTACATTTGAAGACACTTATCAAGCATACATTCCTAATATTTTCCATTCCGAGTTTAGGAGCTATAACAGAAGGATCTTCCACCAGCTTAGCAGATATCCTGCCTTAGCTGAATACTGGGCTTTAGTTTCTAACACTAACAATACCAAATTCAATGTTATTGCCATATTGTGCAAGGTTGATCCCAAATCAAAAGAGTAGACACCTGTGTTTTAGGTTTTTGCCGCAGCTTTGCACTAGCATAAACTGTTGCATTAACTCATCCAATAAACGACAAAGCAAATGTGTCACAATCTATGTGAAATTGCTAGAGTTCTGAACTAGTGTAGGTTTACTGCACTCTGGTGTAAAATCACTTTAGGCTTCAGGACACCAGTAAGATATTGCAAAGCTAGGCCACTCAGGGCTTTAAATGTTCTAATCTCGTCACACTGTTGGTAAACCTCAGGATGAACAAAGATCATTAACAATGTTATAAGTGAAATATAGTCTCTGTTCATCATTTTAACATAGTTCATCTAATGAAAGAGAGAACGGAAGTCATACAATAAGAATGACTCACTCAAGTCTTGTGGCTATGGGTTTCTTGTGTTTTTTCATGTGGGATGTTTTTCCTGCGTTAACTCTGTACCAGCTGTATTGCATATTAAACCAATTTATTATGATCATCATGGTGAATACAAAACATATCCATAATATATTTGCCTGCAAGAACTGATCAGAAGCCTTTAACATACTGTTTCATTGTTGCTGTTGTGGTTTTTGTTGTTGTACTTTTGGAAAGTTGACATGAAATTTGATCAATTTAAGTTCATTTGCATGGGATTAAAGTGTATATGGGTATTTTATAAGGTTAGAAATGGAACATGGAGATATTTTGTACCTAATAATAAAAAATTTTTCAAATGTAGCTGAAATGGCCATGAGCTTTTAGGGGTTTCAAGTGAAAGTGACAGGGGTTGTTAGAAAGCTGCAAAAATTCCCAAATGAGCACTAACTGGAAGTATGAGTAATAAAAATTATTGGATGTTTTTGTCATTAAGTATGCTGTATTAAGAATAACCCATTTTTCAAAATGCAGCAATGGTTGTTGTTTGCCTCTTTATGCTGTGGAGGATAGCTTGACCTGAAAATGTCACAGATGTTAAAAGGGTCAAGAATGGGATGTAGAAGAGTGATGTACTGACCATTGAAATTAGGTTCTGCGTTTTCTCCTGGTATACTGTTCAAATGACCATTTCCAGTAAAGGGAACATTGACGGTTTTACATTAACTGGTTAAACTAATTTTCTCTTATTGAATTAACCCAACAAGTCCAAGATGAAGCCATACTTTAGGGTTATTAAATCTCTTAAAAACACAGTCTCCCAAATTATGACCAATTACTTGTTCCAAATCATGCTCAGGACAAGAACTATTTGTACATATTTGCCTGTTTAAGTTTTTGACCTACCATAAGTCAAAAGAAGAGAAACAAATCAATGGTATAATTAAATGTGGTTGTTGCTTGGTGAACTTTCTAATGACCTGGCCTTGTCTTTCCTGAATGGTGGTTCATTTCCTATGATAATGACTCTGTGTTTCTCTGAGCTTCTGCCTCTGGGCCACTAGACGTTATCTGAATAGCAGCAGGATCCTTATCTGCCTATTAGTTTTCCCCTTTGTCTCACTCCGCAACATGTTTAACGTCAGTGACTAAGGGATTGGGCCATTGATTTTGTGGGTGAGAGCAAATCAGGTTGGAAGCCACACGTTCGTTTGTCTTCTGTGAGAGATTGTGTGGGCTCGTTGTTCCATTCTAAGCCACAAAACACTGAACATCGTAAAGATCTTTGTTGACTCATTGAGTATGTTCTGAGGTATTCTAGTTGTAAATGAAAGCCTCTTAGAGAAGGGTTTTATGTGATGCTTAGTAGAGCTGCACAACATATTGTTTCTTAATCTTTATCTGGACATTGGCCTTGTTCAGTATGCAAATGAGTCTTTAACCATGATTTATTTGAGCTTTAGTGTGTGCTGTGAGCATCCTGTCCAAGTTTGATGTTTGGACAAATTCATACAGTCCATGACTAATTTTGGTCAAATATAATGCAGTCCAGTCTTTAACAACATCAGCTCAGGGTTTCACAAAGAAGACCAAAGATTTGCTGTTTTAAATGTAGAAATATTATCAAAGTACAATTTTCTAATCACAATAGCTGCAAAATTTATAACAGGACACATTATCAACATTGTTGTCTCTCGTTTTAAGTGGGTATTTTTATCCTAATAGCATAAAGCTTGCGAACTGCCTGTAGATAAGTTAGAACAATCAGATGCAACCAAACCTCTATCTGCTGTATTCCCTTAACACCACAACCACAAATAACTTGCCATCTTGTGCATGTTCAGTGTTTCAAAAAAGAGAATATGCAAAGGATATTAACAATTATAAACAAATTGCAGTTATTTATGCAGATATTTTGTCCAAGCTTTAGTATCAGCAAAATAATTGCAATATGACATTTTGTCTATATTGTGTACCCCGAATCAGAACCATGGGATCAACTGCCCTTCTAAACACACCATTTCCATTGCTAGAGTGATACTTAGCTTCATTTGGTTATATTTTTTTTTCACTTATTTAAACAACAGCACAAATCTAGCACAAAAAAAACTGTGCTTTCTTCACAATATCATTCACAAAGCTTAGTTTTGGTTATGAAAGGTGCAGTGAATGTCCTCTGCAAAGACCCAGAGCATAAAATACATAAAGTAAATGATCTGTGTTACAGGGGCACAGGGGCTGTTCTATTCATACTGACTGTAACACAGTAAGCCAAAAAATCCAGTAAGGTTTTCATTCAAGCACAACAAGGCTACAGCGGAGTGGTGGGCTGTTCTTTTTCACCTCATGTAGCAGAATTTTGCAGGATTTTGTTTCCCTTTGCTGTGTGTGACACGCTAACAAACCCCAGCAGCCGAGCTTGCCAAAATTCTCCCACCCACCATCCTCCTTTTATGTCTTCGTGCCCCCTTTCACTTGCCTTCTCTTTCTCTTTGTCCTTACGCACCTGAATAAAAAGACACACACGCACGCACATGAACACACACACACACACACACACATGCAGACACACACACAAACTTGGAGAGATACGGAGGCGTTGAGCAGGTGAAAGGAGAAATCATCTGCTGCCAAAGCCTCTGTAGCCTCTGCAGCCTCTGCCCTGTCAGCAGGGGCCAGAGGTCAGTGCCACCTACAGAGTGACCATCTGCTCTAGAATTGGACATGATAAGGTATTCACACCCCCTCTCAATCAGACACACACAAACACACACACCCGCAAACACACACACAAATTCTCTACCACACATGCAAATACCTACTTGTTTAGTTTCTACACACACGTACACACTACGAATACTTACTTGTTTCTACACACACATAAACAGACACTGACACCCACACCTTAGAGACATGTGTTTTCACACATTCACACACACACACACACACACACAGCTCTTGATTTTAGGTGAAGCCTCCTGCTGCATGTGCTCTCAGTCTGCTTCCTCTGTGACGTCATTAGATAAACGTTATAGCTTTAACCATCGAAACGTATTTGCAGTATTTGCAGTGAGTAAAGATGAAAGATTGTGCTGATACCAAATGTACCACAGTATCCAATACCAGAACAGTTCAATTGCTGAAAAACCCTAACAAACAGTGTCAATACAGAAACAGCTTAACAGAGTACAGCATGCAACATTAGTGTTGTTAGCCTATATCCTACATTTCTCTTGTATTTAATTTTTGCACTACTAATTAATTCACTTTACATGGCCCATTTCCAACCTCTCTTTGTTCCTTAGAAACCGCCTGTGTTTATTACTGCACCTTTAAGACTGATATGAGTAAACAGTGTTTCTGAGAGACTGGACTTTAGTGCACTTTATATTATTATATGTGTAGTTTTTGTGGTCCTGTGTGTTCATGTAGCACCGTGGTCCTGGAGGAACGTTGTTTTGTTTCACTGTGTACTATGTGAACTGTGTGTGGTTGAAATGACAATAAATTGACTAAAATAAGTAAATAATAAATTTGACTTGACTTGATATGACACAAACATCTCAGTTCAACACAACCACAGAACTACCATGTTCAACCAGAACATGTATGGTGTTCAAATGTCCTCTTTACTGTTTATTAGTATTTCTATAATATACTAGAACTATAGTCATCCAAATATTTTCTATAAATACAGTCTAATAACTGTACTTATCCCTCTCAAACAACTTCCTCCTTATTACAGTGGCAGAGACTTGATTGCATCATGTGAGGTATAAAAATTAACAAAACTTGACTCTATATGTAGTCATTTTAGATAGTTATGCAGCAATGTGGGATTTGTAAGCTAGTGATAATTTTTATGTACATATCTGCCTCTTCAAATTTTAATTAAAAATGTAAAACTTAGGACTAGTTCTAACTGCCTGGATTAGAAAAATCAAACTTGCATTTAACTTGAAAATGAGTGAAATGAAAACGAGTAAATGAGTCAAATGAAAGTATTTTAGCATGTGTATTCCAGCTAAGCATTCTATACTTACAGTACTCAATCAATGCATCATCATATATCATCCTAACTGACCCTTATTATCTGTGCGATGGCGATATTATTTTTCAAGCAAATATCTGCCAATACCGATATGAGTCTGATATCATCATGCATGCCTAATTTCATACAGCACTGCTGCTCAAGGGGTGGTCTCTGTTACAACAGACCCCTTTATCTAATAATGCTACCCGCAGCGTTCGGCACAGAGTGAGAGATTTGATGAGTGAACTTGTTGCACCTTTAATCAGCCATGTAACAGAGTCTGTGGCTGTAATATGAATATGTGCCTCAGATAAAGAGCACAGTACTGTCGTCTACTAAGCATCACAGTACTACATCTTAGAGGCACACAACCACACTGCTGACACCTAAGTGTTCATCGCAGCAGGCTGGAAAGTAATAACTCACTGTAACCCAAAGGCACAACAATGATCATACATGTTTTAACAACAGTTAGTGAAAGATACTCACTTCATTCACATGGCTGATGATAAAATAAAGAACCTTCTCAGTTCTCCTGAGCGTCCCCTATAAACATACTGTCACACTGCACCATTCTCTTTATTTTTATGCTGTTAAAATTAGAAAAAAATTGTGTGTGTGTTTTAGCCCAGTTGCACCTAAACATGCTGCTCTTCCAGAATGAGATAAATTTGTCATCATATATCAGTCAAAACTAAACATCTGTCTAATGGTGATCAAATATTTTCCAGCAGTATTTACTGATACCGATTTGGTTCACTACTTTTGGCTCCCTGACACTGCAGCAACAACAGTAATAAATAACAATAAATAGTGGAAAAAAATGCAGAAAAAAGGATCTGAAAAGATGAGGAATCTGCTGATGTGGGATATAAAGGCCAATTCTGATGTTTTTCATGTGCATATATGCAGATATTGTTTTTTTCCAGCAGATATCTTGTGTTACTGAAATGATTGACATCATCATGCAGCTCTACTTTTTGTTTAAAAAGAGAGGAACTTTGATGGTTCATACAACACTAGTGTATATTAGTCAATATATAGTATAAGTCAGTATGTTCAATGTGTTAAGGCTTATTATTCAGTAAAATTGGAAAAATAAGTACAGTATTATGTTACGGCAGTGAGAAATGGGAGTTTGGACCATCCGACAGGTCTGTAAAGGTTAAGAGGTTAAAAATGGTGACATCTAAAATTTGGTTAACAGAGGGATGGTACATTGGTAATGGTCTGCATAAAAAAGAGAATGAAAAGAGAATCCCCTTTACCCCTTTTTATTCTCTGCATAAAACGTCCACACAGGAGACTTAGAGCAACTTTCATTTTAACCCCTGGCTCAGTCAGTTCATTACCATTCACCCACCTCTGCCTATCTCCATTACTCCTCTCAGTGGGAGTGTGGGGGGTCAGTATGCCTTTCTACAGTGAAGAGGTGAAACACAGGTTATGCACAGTATCAATGCACCGCAGTACTTCTTTCTTATCTAATGCATAGGAAGAAAAGCATCCCACACTTTTTATTCATTTTGCCTCGCTCTCTCTCTCTCTCTCCTTTTTCTTTCTCTGTTTGTCAAATGCATATAATGGATTTCTTATTTCGCATAAGACGATTTGTTGGTGGTTTTTATCTTTGGCATAATTCAAGCATACCAGTAGCCGTTTACACTGTGTTAATTTTAGACAAATAGAAACTGTCCACAGTTACGTGGAAAAATGTAATTTTTAAGAATTAAATTTTTCTTCATTATTTCTTCATTTATATTGTTTGATGTATGTGAGAGCTTATGTACAATTGTGTGTGTGCTCAGCAGGTTGATATCTAAGATACTTTGAATGTACCTTTTCGGTACTTGGAAACAATCAGTTGCCTGTTTGCATCATGATGAGGCATATTTTAAATTTTCAGACTGGTGCTTCTGACAATAAGAAGCCTGATGAACACACTACATGCACACTAACATTCAAAAGTTTGGACTTTGATCAATGAGATAATAAGCCTTTATTGCAGGCACCTGTATAAAATGATTGCTATTATGCTACTACTTTAAAAATTCAGAGATTTCTAATTGTGATTTACAATTAAGTTTTGGGATCAGTAAAAATAAGACATTTTAGATGTATCCAGCACGATGAACAAAGCTGCAGATTCTATAATTTTGGGAAAATTGTTTAATTAATATGTAACACAATAATAATTACTGCCCAGAGAGCTTAAAATGTTTAATACAACATTTCAAAATTCCTTCTGTAACCCTTCTTCTGGAGCCTTTCTTCTGCCTCAGCAATACAGCAATTATTAACATTGCAAGTGATTTTAAACTTGCGAAGTGGACCACCCAGCCGGCCAGCCTAAGAGAGTCACTTACTGAGTGGCTGGCATGGGGTTTCAGAACGGGTTTGAACCTTAGCTTTCTTTAACCATTCCAGGTATGGCCACCAAGCACTAGTTCATAAAAAAGTGCACCATAATGTAAACAAAACATAAAATATGTATAACAATATTTTATATATCAGTTGCTATTTTCAGATTTATGATTTTGCAAAGAGTTTTCTAAGTTGAATCAGCTAGTTTGAAAGCTACCATGCTGGTATTTTTTTTTATAGTAGTAGTATGAGAAAGATTGTGCCATGCAGCTGATGGCAGTCAGTCCACTAAAACTGTGTGTGCCTAGTTTTGTGTCGGGAAAGGCCTCCTAGTGTGAACTTTTTTGGCTTTTTCCCAAAACTCTCTTTGCTTTGTTATGCATCAGAATAATCAGTAGATTACTCAATTACTTATCTAAACAATAGTGACAGCCCTAAGTGTATCTTAGGCCTATGAGATGTGAACTGTAAATGATACATTGGGTACACTGCCTCTCAGTTAATCCTAAATCACTTTTGGCAGGGGGAAGCAATTCATCCAGCATGTGCCCTGGTGGCTCAGCATATGAAAGCGCAGGAGCAATGCAACTACACACGGCAAAAAGAGAACAGCAACCGCAGCATGATAACTGGTGAGTTACCTTTCCATCTTTGTTACCTTCATTACTTACGCTCCTTGCAACTGACGTGATGTTCTTTATAGATATGCTTAACCTATCACAAGCCCTGTTTGTCATGCTCCCCTCTACATCCACTTCTGTGTTGGTTCAGTTGGATGCCATCCCAATGAGTATAGCCTTAAATGCCCAATTTGATTTATATGTTTGTTTTGGGTTGCACCTCATCATTCATGTTTTCATCTTGATTGGACTTCTGTTAGTTCTGTTACTGTAACGATTCTTGGTTGTCTGGCAGGACTTGGGTTTGATCGACGATTTATTCCAACACAAGATGTTTCAAGTGACGCACAAGCATACAAAAACACTCACACACGAACTCAAGAACAGGGATTTAGGAACTAGATAAACTGAGACTACATAGAATCGCTCAGAGTCATACAGACAAACATAGATCGACCCGGAAGGGTTGTTCACGAAAACCTTTATACCAATAGATAATCAGAGATTCGGCTCAGCTGTGGGGGTGGAGCTAAGACCCAGCTTTCTGACTGTTACAAATAAGTCATTACTTTTTTACTGACTGCTGATAAGCTGATAGGGGCCAATCGTGTTAACTGAGGGTAAAATGCTTTGGATATGTTCATGTTTAATACAATAATATAATCCTAGTTTTCTAATTTTAGGAAAAGAGCCTAGTCATGTGAGTGTGGGTGCATATCATGCATTTCATAACCCCTGTCCCCTCCTCTTCCACTACACTCTGATAAAATGACAGGTTTTTCTGTTTTTTTTTTCTTTTACATAGTTGAGTTTAACATAGTAAATACACAACATGAAAGTTTCACTCATTAGTCCATACTGTCCACATATAGAAATTAGAGTTGCAGAATTGCTGTGAATTCACTGGATTCATTATGTCATGAAAACCAACATGTATGTGTGATATGTATGTGTCAATTCAGTCTACAGTAGTTTACCCTCACTACTGATGTTTAAAAAAGTATTTTTGGTCTAGACTGCTTTTTATATAGACTCAAAACTGGGCAGCCAATAAACTCAGAACAGAACTCATTTACATATATCAAACAAATTTAATTCTAAGTGGAAACATGACTTTTTGGGTATTTAAAATTGCATGTGAAATAAGTGACCGCAGGGAAAGAAATAAAGTGCAAGAAAAATGTAGGACTGTTATGGTATCACGGTTAGTCAGGGTGTATGATAGGATGGTTATACCGCCTTTGGCTTTTTCAAAATAGATTTCATGTTCCTGTCTACTATGGCTTCTTAAAACTGGTGGTTCTCAGTCAGTTGTAGCCTACTGTGTTTAGTATTAAGCCCTGAATCATGTTTTTGCACTTTTAAATGCTAAACAGATGTTTTTTTACTGTTATGTAAGGGAGCTGCTGTTTGTTTCAACGAACATTTTCATGTCGTCTGTTGTCCAGTTCACAACTCACACACACAGAGATGTGCTTTCATATTGAGGACTATCTGCAGCCTTTTGTAATTGCAAATAAAGAAAGTTATTTCTGTTCTCTGACCAGCACTCCAGAGTGAACCACATATACATACATGCCTTGTAAGCATCACTAATATTGTTTATTCCTGTAGTATTATTCAGTACATCTACTGTGCACTTTCATTATATCATGAACATTTCATATATTAAGGGGGACTGATTTTACAAGGCTCACTGTTAATGACATTATGTGCATGTGGGAACCAACACCTTCTCCACAGTTCTGTTGTGGACAAATACATGCTGCATTGCTGGAATTATTTTACATGGTGGCTACTAAAGAAATGAAAAACACAGCACTCATGGCTATATATAATGCAAGCAACCAATTTGCAAACTTCTTACAGCTCTTTCTCAACTCGGTTAGTCTGAATGAAGCAATAAATAAAATAATGTAGTTAGCTAATAACTGTGTAATGTGTAATACACTTAGTTTGATACCGAGTCAGCTGATCAAAGCTGATCAGTTTAGAGATGCACAATAGCCAGCCCTGCCTGTGAGATGTGTTATGGGATTAAGTCTTTTTCTTACCTTTTGCTCTTAAAAAAAAATTAAGACATTGTTCTAAATGAATGTTATATATGTAAAATAGCAAAATAAGTGAAATTACATTTCATAAGCTTCTTTTGTGCTTGTATGGTATTTTGCATGATACCATGTGATATTTTTGGATTAGTTTGCATTTTCTGGCAGCACTCATTAAGAGTATTTGTAAATTATGAAGAAAGTGTTAAGGTCTTTTATGAAGTCTTGGTAACTGAGTCTGGCACTTCAGGAATTTCTAAAAATTACCCTTTCCAATGTAGGCCAAGTCAGCCAAAGACAATTACTGGATGTAATCATGTGTAAAGGTTTAGGAGATTAAAGGCAGTTCCTCAAACTGGAGCTGTTCGATCACGCTTGCTGATAAGGGAGCTGAGGGCCACCTGAGAGGATCAATATAACCCAATTCTTTCATTGCATTACTTCCATAATCAAACTGTAATGACTTGTTCTAGTTCAGTCTGTGATGCTGCACACCAACGTTCAAAGGTAAACTTGTAGTATAAATGTATTTTCTGAATGTACTTAAAGATTCTCTTTGTATCGAACTGCTCTGCACATGTGTGGTCATTTATGTTTGTTGACTTTTGAGCATAGTTAAAGCAATCTATTTTATCCAGTGTAGTGGGCTTAAGTGCTGACAAAATTCAGGCTTCAGGGTGACTGTATCAGTGCCAGAAGCCACATAATCAAGTCTGTTTGACATTACTTATTAATGCAGTTTGAAGCAAGTGTGTGATGATATAGCCATACAGTTTGCATGACACTAATTAGTAAGGTTTCAATGACTCTTCAGCTACATGAGCTTTGTAGATCCTGTACAAAAACTAAAACTTCAAACTTCAGACACACTTCATGTTTGGCTATTGGACTATATTGGAAAGAAGAAAATCGTGTGTATTTAACTTGACGTTGATAACATGTTGACTTTTTGACTGAAAATACCATTTATAGAAATGTGATTGTTTCAAACAACCTGCTGTTTGTCCACATTGTTTCTCATCCCTTACCAATTATGCTTACTATAAATTGGCATCAAAACATTGAAGCTCAAAATACTAAATGCCTTATCTTAACAACTTATTTCACTTTATTTTTACCTTATACATTGAATGGCATGCTGCACGTTCAGGACTTATTCTCAGTGGCAAAAAACAACAGCTTTATGCACAATTATGTAAGTATCATTGTGATGGTGTGAGGGAACTAAGGAGGCTCCCCAAGTATAAATTGGGAATAAGAAAAACTGGCCTCAAAGCGAATGTGTAATAATATTTATTCATGTCTCTGCTGTATGGCTAATTTTGTTTGACAGTCCACCCCAGGCAAGAGAGGTCCACAAGATCCACAGTACATCATCTGCACAATGACACTTTCTGTTGGTTTGTCATTCCCCAGCCCTGCTGAACATTTACTCCCTTGGCTATAGATTGTAGCCACACCAGCTTCAGCTCGTGACTCTGTGTGTGGTGCCAGGTGTACAGTCCTACATACTGTTTCTAAAATTGTTTAGACAGACAGATGACACAGTTTTGTATTTTTGTGTCTGACTTTAATACCATAGATATGTTTTAACTGACCAAGCCTTTCTCTGTCCACAAATGTATTTTTATAGCAACTTAGACAAGTTTAACAGAATGTAAGCCAAAAAAAAAGAAATTATAGAGGACAACTGTGTTAAAATACCTACATAGAGGTAGAGTGCGCATAGAGTATGCTTTTCATTTGAAATGATGTTTAGTTTGCCTGTTTCTTAAAATTAGTGTTAGCATCAATCAACTGTAGATATTTAATTAAATTTTTGGCGTTTCCAATATAGTTTTGAAAAGCTCTAGTAGTCCAGCTCGGTCACATAGCTTTTTAATTTAGAAGATAAGCATTGTGCAGTGACTCTAAACAAAGTTCTCTGTAATTTCTTAGTGGAATGAACAGAAACACTCATCTATCCTCATAACACGTTTGTGGGTGGAGCACTGCGGCAGTGGCAGGCAGTGATACCCTAGTGGTTAGGACATTGCCCTTGTAAACAGAAGGTTGCAAGTTCAAGTCCTGGCCCAGGCACTACTGAGTTACCCTTGAGCAAGGTACCGTCCCACTACTCTGCTCCCTGGGTGCTGTTGATAGCTGCCCACTGCTCCACATATGCACGTATAATGGATCAAATGTAGACAATACATTTCGAGTTTGCTGCAGCTTTTAACACTTAGACCTTGAAATATGTTATCATATTCAAAAATAACTACATCATTTAGTTACACATAATGACATAGCTATGTCATTAATTACATTTACATTAAATGTGCATTCTGTATTGACAGGTCTGTATAGACTAAATACATAATGGGTCTTTCAATCAAATTTAGAATCAAATTCTGATATCTACTCTTCTGCTTGCAGACACAAATGTGGTATAGACTGAACACCTTCAGCAGCTTTTTTCTGCTTTTTTTTAGCTACATGTGAGAAAATAAGTAACAAAATGACAACCTGCTGTTGTTATTGCTGGCAATAAGGCCATCTCCGAAAGATCAATCCATAGACAAAGGCTGCTTTTTGGCTCTTCAGCTATGGTACTGTCTCTCTTTCTGAGTATATTCAGACATCTTTTAAAGAGTCCCTTCTCCTCTCCTGATTAGCTAGGCCTCTCTTTAACCACAGTGAGCAGTAATTAATCTGATTAGTAAAAGATGATGCCTACAGGCTGCTGCAGTGCATATACTTCTAGGAAATGTATTTAGGGATATTATAGCCATGAAAAGCATTAAGATAACTGAAATATTGAAGGCTTATGCACATTTAAGACTACACTTGGATCACCACGCACATTTCCTTCAAGCTTTTATTTCTGTTTTCAGGGCCAAATTGGCAACACTGGGTAGTTTAAGTGGGTCTCTAAGGGAATGTGTTTGAATTGCATGCAAAAAGGTTGTTCATTTTGATGACTGACTAAAACTGGGCATGTGCTTGATTATGTAAAGTTATATTCAATAGTTGAAAGTGAAAATTTTCATTGTGAACACACTCAAGCACCACAACGAAATTAACCCATCACACGTGGAGCAGCAGGGAGCTACCAACAGTGCCCGGGGAGCAGTGTAGTGAGACGGTACCTTGCTCAAGGGTACCTCAGTAGTGCCAGGGCTGGGACTTGAACCTGAGACCTCCAGGTCTCAAAGGCAGTGTCCTAACCACTAGGCCACCACTGCCCACAATAGTTCAACAGCACTTACCATATAATAGAAACCTAGATGCATTATTTAGAATGCCACATTTTTATGAACCCAGTTGGTGATTTAGAAAATGTGTATTCACTTAACAGTCAAGTTTTCTGCCCTGAGATTAAAAAAAAATTATTCTGTATATTAAATTGTTTTAACTTTTTTTTTAAATAAGAGTAAATAGAAAACAACTTGCCCAGTCTACAGGCAAGCTAGCTGAGCCTCATGAATATTCATTCTAGCTTAATATTCATAAGCATTAATTAAATATTCACACTCTAACTTACTGCGCCCTGAGCCTGTTTATAAAGTAAATGAGTTCTTCTCAGTCGAGTGGCTTAGCTCTGATAGATCTGCAGTGAAAGCTTTTCAATAATGTGTGGATAAAGATATGATCTGTTTTCACTTACACTGAAAGTTTTTATTCAAAAAAATAAATATGGGATGTTTCTAAATGATTGGAGAGGCCCTAAGAGTAGATTTTCATTTCAGGGCTGTAAATCAGTGCTGTATTTTTAAAAATGCTTTTATTAGCTATTATGGCTTATTTGATTTGAGGTTTTGATTCAACTATTAACAATCACTTTGTAAACAAAGCAAGCTGCACATCATTTCCCCCCTTTAGTTACTCAGTGTTGATTTCTGCATCTAGAGCTCAGTGTTTGAGGACATCAGTATATCTCAAACCCATTCATTTTTTAAGTACAAAGCATATTCAAATCCCTGCTGTGCATATTAAATCAATATTAAAGGAATTTTAGAGTCAATCCTGTATAGAGTGATGGAGTTGTGCCATTCGTATTCCCTTGATTAGTAAGCATTTTTTTTATTTACATTTTTCAAAACAGGATTAGAGTTGAGTCTTTATTGTCACTGCACAGGGATTAGGGTTAGGGTTAAAATACTTTTATAACAGCAACAAACTGAAATGCAGGTTTTTTTTAGGAATTTGTGAATTCAGGAATAAACTAGGTCATTTTAAGATCAATGTACTTTATTTAGGGTTTTTTTTTAATTAAGATCTGGAGAAATTACTTAGTAAGTGTATTGTCTGTTGTCTGAAGTAGAGTATTTGGTTTGTAAAGATTATAAGACTCCTCTGCAGTGAGGAGAAATTTTGGAAATGTGCCAGGATGAGAAATTCTTCAAATGAATAATACTGTGGTGGGTAAAGATGCTTCTGGTATGGCTCTAATATCCAACAACTGCTACTGTGGTCTAGTGAAAACTACTGGAACTAGGAATCACGTATTCAGGATGAATGCCTCAGTAGGTTTTATACAGCTTTAGCTGTTTAGTAATGGGGATTCTGGAATATGTACATACAGTAAAACATGCATACATAAAAAACATGCATCCTTTTTAAGGAATTTCCTTTTTTCTGAAGAAATGTAATAACTGAGGGAAAACAATAAAAATGAATGAATCCATTTCTTTTACACTTAGCAGAACTTTAGTTGCAGTAATTTTTAAATGATTGTATGAGTCCTTCACCCAAAATGAGTTTTGAGAGTAGGCATGTCTTAATCAAACATGCTGGGCTTTTTCTAATGAATGTTAAAGTTTTAAGACAAAGCCTTTGAAGAGTTAAAAAAATAATGATGAGATTGACTGTGCTGAAGTTGTTTAACTTACTAAATTCAGTTAGGTTCTTCAGACAATAATGTCTGAGTGTGCTATATGCACATATTACTATATTACTTTATGTGCCCACAAAAAATGAATTACAAATGAATATATTGAATTTTACTGTGATTAGTTTTACTTTTTTTAAAGAATTCAGTATACCTCAGGCCAGCCACTTTACCTACTGGGTACATCTAATCTGTATCTACATTCATTTTCATGTTTATCAGCTCCATTTATCATATATTTACCCTTCTGTTTCTATGCAGAATTTGTAAACCCCCTTTAACCCATTCAAGACCCCACGGGACCACCACTGAGCAGGTGTTATTTTGGGAGGACAGTTGCATGTTATTGTAAAATGTATTGCATCCACAGCTGAGCTAACAAATGATGCAGAGAAACAGATAAATGTCATTTTACAAGTAGTTTACAACTACAGAGTGCACCTATGTGGTACATGAAGCTAATAAAATGGATAATGAATACAGACACAAGTATCTTTACTTGAATAAGTGGTTTGTTGGTAAAATACTGTATATATAAAATGATATGTATATATATTTGGAATATAATTACAATGAATACTAATTAACATGCATAAAGAAAAAGTAGCAATAATCTCTTGTTGTTAAAAATATAATACATATCTTGGTTAAATGAATATTGTTGGAAGAATGTAAGGTTAATGTATATTATGCAGTACCTGATTTACATTAATGAGGGACTGATTAGCTGGCCTGTAAATTGTAAATAACTGTAAATAAGGAAAATAAATGTGATGTTAGCATTCATATTTGTAAAGGCTTACAACTCAGAAAATATCATTTTCTCAGATAACCATGACCTAATAAAGTGTTTCTAAAACATTTAAGATCCTAAATGTTCCTTATGTGATGAACCATGAGGACTGGTGGAGTAGATGCTAGTATGTTGCAGGGAGAGTGAGTCAGGAGCAGGTGTAGTGCAGGTGCTGCCCTTGGACGCTTAATGGAAACCCACACTGCTCTGATCCCTGCTCCACATAGACTTTAATTAACATTGAGCTTATGGAGGAGAGAAGGGCAGGCACCAGACTTCATGTGATTTATTACACACCAACTCGGGCATGACATTGAGAGAAGGAGGGAAAACTGGAGGAGCCAGAAAACAGAAGCTTGTTCTGGGTCTATAGCTCATTGTTGGAACAAAACCTTGTATCTCCATTTTTGGGACCAATAGATGTGGTAAAAATGACTGAAATAAAATGAAATTGATTACATTTGGTTTTGGAGATTCTGAAAGCAATGATGCTTATGTTCTTCACCTTTTACTTATTTTGCAACATTTTATTATTATTATTATTATTATTATTATTATTATTATTATTATTATAAGAGCACGGCAGCATATCAGAGCATGGTATTTCACCATCAGTATGCTATTTTGGAACGATTCTGAATGTTTTTGAGAAATGTGCTGAATACAGAAACATGACTGGAGGAACTAGTTACAAGGAAGTGGAACCTCTTCGTTTTTATATTTAATACAAATTTTATTTAATAAAAAATTATTTTTTCAAAATTTTTACTTTATTTCAGTTTTAGAAAATCATGATTTTTAAAAATACTTTTATAATCATTTATGACATTTTAAAAGCAGTGCACTTTATTATCACGCTCAGATCAATGTACTATACCAGAATCCACTGACGCATTGTTATAGACCTAATGTAGCAACTTGCAGACGACATTATTGAAAGAAGCAGTGCTGCTGTGGTGTGTAGGATACATGCCAGAGGTTACCATAATGTGACCGTTTGAAGAGAGAAGACAAGAAAGCTGGTGCTAGTATATGTCACAGAGATAGCAGCCGTGAAACAGAAAAAGTAAGGTAATATCAGAGGTCATCAGCTCAGCTTCCAGAACGAGAGCCGTCTTTTCTTTGCCTGGGTGCAGAAAAGAGCAAGAGCAAAAGCAAAGAGAAATAATTGATTACCACAGCCCCCTATTTATAGAATGTCAAGAGCGGCATGACAGAGGAGCTCCCCTGAATTCATGATCAGATTCTCTTCAAACAGAAGCTCATAGAAAAAACAGAACTGATGGCTTTCCTGCCTAGCTCTTGGCATTTACACGGCACATTACTCTTGACTGTAGCTTTTACCCTCTCCACCTCGCCACGTCACAGTGATAGGTGTCTTTCTCTCTGTGGAGAAAAATGTTCATATAAAAGCTGTTTCCAAATATGGACATGAATAAAAATCAAGCATACAATGAAATCTGCCTCAAGTTGTTAATAGTCCTTAGAAGTTGCAGTTATAAGAAATTATAACAAAATCATGTTGTAAATTTATGTAAAATAATTTTTGTGTGAAATTTACTGGCAGCAGTTTCTCTGAGGGGCTCATGTGAAAGTCCTTGAGCAAGGTGCTGTCCTTCAACACTGCTTCCCTGGTGCTGCTTATAGCTGCCTGCTGCTTCATGTGTGAATGGGTTAAATACAGTGGTCATGTTTTATTGGGGTGCACTTGATGAGGTGTGTTCAATGAAAAATAGTCACTACAGCTTCATATTTTCTCTGCTTCTAAATACAGATTACTGTATTTTTAATTACTACCATCAAACCAGTTGAACAGTTCAGTTAACTTGCTGTGGCAAGTTAATTTCCCCAACAGGGGATAAATAAAGTTCTATTCTATTCTATTCTATTCTAATGTTGAATTGTACCCTTAACAAAGGTCATTGTCACAAAGCATATTAATAGCCATGATGGCTTGAAATAGACATACTCTTAAAGGCAAATGCAATAAACAGACATTTGCTTAAATGCCAAATGCTTGCGTCAGTCCTTTAGAGGCCAAAAGGAAAAGGCTGGCAATTACAGCTTTTTTTCACCTAAAATGAGTCTAAATGTGATCTTTTAGACACATCAAACAATATACAGTGAAGAACACTATTCAAACTGAATCACTGCAAGACATTTTCATTTTGTTTGTAGGAAACAAAAAGTAAAGTGAAGGTTTCTAAACCACAAGGTCGTACCAGCTGGTTTCTGCTACAAATTACATAGAAATAACCTACTGTTATGAATTGAGGCAGGATGTGCGCGCAAGTTAAATTTTATTCACTATGAAACAATCATAAAAGTAAAAGTGATTTATGGTACAGAGCAATAGTGGATAAAGTTCAAGGTAGAAATATAATAATAATAACCATAATAATAATAAAAACTGCAATAACACAAGAAGTTTATTGCAGTACAGCAATGAATATTGATGTATAATCCTTGTCTAAATGCAGTAAAGCCTGCAGGCATTTCTTTGGTAAGGATAAATCATAAAGAGTCATCATTCTATTTTTAGAATGAAAAAAGTAACAATTTATATTATAATAGTTTTTGTTTTTATGATAACATTGTTAAAGAAACATGTATTTCAGTTTTCTCAGTGTTTATAACTGGCATTCCCTTGATCTATCTGTCACCTCTTCTTTTAACACACAGACCGTAATGCAGTTGGTGTTAAAATGTGATTTAGTCACTTAAAACTGTACTGTAATATTCGCAGGTCTTCTGTATCTAACAGAAGAGTGCTGAAATTAGACATGTCTATAGATTCCCCCTACCTTCCTCCCACCACCTCATACATCACAAAGACAGCAATAGAAAGAGGAAAGCTAAAGAGGAAGCCCTCTTAAATATTTAAACACCCTTTTGCACAGGCCATTCCTCACTTTTTAAGCCATTACTTCACCTGCCGATGCTACATATTACAGAAAATGGGCTAAAGGACAGCTCCAATTCTCTTCTTCAAACATAACAGAATTTATCCAAACTTCCTTCTCTCTCTCTCTTGATTTTAGGTCCCCCTTTTTCACTAAGGCCAGACCCGTTATAAAACCATCACCAATATCCGTTTAAAGCACTTGATGATATTAGCTAAGATGTCATTGTAAATGGTTAAAATGTAACAGGCACCAATAATTTTGCTTACACTCTGCTTTACTGATATAGTTGCCATTTGTAAAACATGCGTTGCATATGGGAAATTGAGGTTCCAGGTCAGTATTGTGATTAGCTGTGGGAGTTTCTCCCATGGCTTACCATTAAACTAATTAGCTGAATTTGAAGTACATTTGCTAGTATGACTGTGTTCTCACAGCCTGCTTTTGAAATGCACATTTTTTAAGCACAGTAGAAGGTGGGCATCATCAGAGGGCAGTGATATTGGTTGACTCTTTGGCAAAATGTGGCAGAGCATAATACTCCAGTCCTGAGATGCATCATGTGCACCTATAGCAGAGCTGAACCAGAAATAGATGATATTTTGACAGTTGAAAGAGTTGAATTTTAAACAAAGCTGATTCTGTTTAATAGTACAAAGTCATGCATATATGCTTTTGATTCAAATATCTGTTTTAGGATATATTCATTCTTTAATGTGAGACACTACATGTCAACAGAGTAATTTTTTTATACAAAAGACATCACAATGAATATTTGTCAGCAACAAATATAAATTGTTTTTTTTTAAATACATTTATATTTACAAATGAGACAAATTATTTACTTAAATATGCATAAATTTTTACATATTAAAAAAAAAAATCTAGATGAGAATAAAATGTATATTTCATTTTAAAGACAATCTAGAAAAAAGGATTTTACTGAACAGATTAGTGAACAGATTACTTTGCTCACTGATTTAACATTTGAACTTTTTTTTTAAATATTTTTCTTTCATTTTCAGGACATTTTATGTACAACACTTATTTTTGTTTTTTATATATTATATATAAAGAAAGAGGGCTTTTTTCACCCAAACACAGACAATCATGGTCACACCACACATTCCCCACCTTCTGGCCTTCTTTTGAGCACCTGCCCTTCTAAAGGTCTCTGCATGGCCCTGATTCTGAATGCAGAGAAAGGTTGATTGTGAGAACAGTTTTCAGATTGGGCCTCAGAACTGCAGCAGCCACTGAGATCTCAGTTAACCTGCCCTATCTGTGTGAATAGTGTCATTTACACAGATGAAGTAGACATATATGGATTAAAGACAAGCTTTTAGGGATTAATGACCCATGGGTGGGCAGAGCTAAACTTTGTTAGTTTTTTTTTTTGCACTTTTTTGGTCTTTTTTTGTTTGTTTGTTTTGTTTACATGCTAAGAAAAGATATGTTACTAGTCCTGCACTGTTTCCTGCACTGTTTCCTGCACTATTTCCTGCCCCAACATCTGCACATCCAGCCCATTAGCTCATAATTTAGCTCCTCTTTAGCTGGATCAGGTGTGTTGAGGTTCTCAAAATGTGCAGGGCAGAATTGAGATTGAACCCCCAAACTGTACTCATTGTAGTGTTTTCCTGCTCTTAACACATCCACTAAAGGAAAGGCTTATTGACCAGGTTTGTTTGGAGCAGGGAAAACAAGTGTGCAACAGGACCAGGGCTGGGAACCACTATAGAACAATGGTCAGCAACCGTGTTCCTGGGGAGGTACTGTCTTGAAGAATTTAACTCTAATCCTAATCCACCTCACACAATCTATCTAAACTAGGATTGGTGAGCACTGCTTAAGAGGAAAACCAAAATTACAAATGAGACAATACACAAAACAAATTACAATATTGTTATGACAGAAGTGTCTTGGGATAGTGGAGAAGATAAATGGGGCAATAACTGTGTGATTCTTCAGACAGGAAGACGAGATTGAACCTGAAGATGGAAGACTTGAGATGTATGAATCAGACCATGTATCCAAAGTACATAGTGAAATCTGATTGCCTTCTTGGCTAACCTACAAACCTGATCAGAATTCCACTTGAGAACATATTAGATACAGTAAATAGCACAAAATATAAATAAGGTGACATTTGAATGGGAGAGAAAGATATAAGAGTTCATATAACCATATTACTTCTGTCAGTGCTGATCAAAAATAAATAAATGAAGAATAAAACATAAAGTCACACTGTGACCTAAGCATCAAACATCAAACTGTGTCCAATCTGTTCAGCCAAAATGATATATATACCAAAATAAAGTCCCAAAGGCAAAACCAATACTCACTTCAGTGTTTATTGGAGAATTATTCACTTTAGTTCATAAATGGGTAATGCGATAATTCTTGACATCTTACTGACCTTATTTTCTTTTGTGTAAAATGATAGAACACAGTAAAATTTGACTTTAGCAATTAATGCAAAAAATGCATATTTAAAACAGTTACATGTACAGGGCATATTGATAGATGCATGGTCAGTGACCCATACAAAATGCACAGTAATAGTACAGTAACACTTTGGTTTCTGGGTACAACCATGAAAAATGACATCTGAGTTTGTCATGACACTCTTCCCTTTTTTAAGATCATTCTGACTTACTGCATATTTTATGAAATACGCCTTGTTCAAATCTTTGTTTAGTTTTACTGGAAGGCAGAACTGTTCCACCAGCTTTTGGAGTGTGTGCTCGAGAGTTAGACAGTCTCAGGGTTTCAAAGGCAAAACTTGCAGTGATTTTGAATCTTCTAAAGAATACCTTTAATTTGTATGCCTTTTGCATGTTGTACACATGAATCGCTTTTTCATATAAGCTACAGAGTCAAATTATCACAATCAAAAATCTCTGACTGCATGAATAGGAATAGCATCATCATAAAAAACAACTTTGTGCAGAGCTTCAAACTAACAAGCACAATTCAGATTTGAATTAAAAAGCATATATAATAACCCTATGCTTATCCTCCATTGACTGCAGACACTGAGACAACCGCATGGCCTCGCCATGAAAAATAAATTTGAGGCGCTTTTCGTTAGCACTTTGATAGCGGCCGTGCTAACGAAGCGACATCAGGCCTTCAAAGTCCTCCTTATTCCTGTGGGGCCCAGCCTGAGCTCAGATTGATCCTGAGTATGAGCCTGTTCTGAGCACTCACTGAGATTTGGTGGCTCCCACTCTTGTCTGCAGGGTTTCCCAGCATTCCTCTTCTGAGTACCCTCCTTCTTTAATTTGTGTTGACTCTTTTTTAAGTTTTTATTACTTGCAGTGTTGTTTGCTGAAAGATAAAAAGCTATACAATTTTTGTCAGCAAGTTTAAAAAAACTGCATTAGATGATTTAAAAGCAAAAATGTTAAGGTTTGTAAAAAAAAAAAACTATGTTCAAATTCTTTTCTTTTAGTTTAGAGTTGGAGCTGTACAACAAGGCAAAAGGCAAAAAGATTCTTTTGTTTTCTAAAAATGCTTCTGACAGATGCTTTATTGAAGATTTTTCTTAGTATTTTGTTAATAAGTTAAACCAAGTTCTACAACACACCGACAAGTATGTTCCACCTTAATTATCTGTGCATGGTCCTAGATGGTTGAGAAAAGTTTTGGGGATATGTTAATGAAAAGGTTTTGGTATTTATTTCATTCAACAGGACATGATTTATCACTCAGAAATAGGTCAATAGTCTAAAAAGTTACTCTGGATACACTTACAGTTTGT
>JBBPDA010118613.1:0-27456 GCA_037974385.1 Arnoldichthys spilopterus | reverse complement strand
TGGCTCCAGCTTCCCCGTGACCCGGAAACGGAAGAAGCGGTTGGAAAATGGATGGATGGATGGATGGATGGATGGAGACTATTATGATAGCCTGTTAGCATCTACAGAGCTGGTCACCATGCATCTTGTTATAAATACTATGTTCATACCTGGTGTGTGTTTAGTACTTTTTTCTACTAAGATACTACTAGCTAAGTTACACACCATAACAAACCTTGCCAAACTTGTAAACCCAATAAACAAAGTAAATAAGAGAACAGAATAAACAATTCAATTCAATTTTCATCTGTTTTCTTTGTATTTGCAGTAATGATAGCTCCTTTTAGTGAAAAGCCAAAGCTTTAAAAAAATTTATGTATTTTTCTACAAACATAACAGATTCAAACAATCTTAGGAGCTAATTTAAATTTAATCCCAAACATAAGTACTTGACCCCTACAGTGAAGGGTCCTGTGGCTACTGGAAAATTTGCTGCGATTGTTTTGGTCCACCTGTCCCCATAGAAAGAGGGGTCATTGCAATCAATAAAAAATTATCACCTTTATCCCATGATGAAAATTTTCGATGCATGAGGAAATTAAATCTTTTGAATATTAAAAATAAATTCTATGGCTTTGTAGTTATTAAACATGTTTTAGGACTGCATAGCCAATGCAAAACCTGTTACTGCGACAATTCCTTTATAGATATGTGTTTAAGGTCACTGCTTTGCTGAAAATGGCACCCATGGCCAAATTTCAGCCTTCTGGTAGAAGCAGACAAATCTGTACAGGCTCACAGCGTTGCCACAATCATAATATTGGGGTGGGCAATTTTTATTCACTAATGCAGACATGGCAAAAATGTAAACTATAATGCATCATACTTAAGGATGCTTGAGCATGGCCACTTACCAGCAACGTGTTATTACAGTTTTATTACAAATTCTGCATCTTTTAAATATTAAATATTATTTAATATTTCAAAAATAATTTGAAGAATGATCCAAAGCTATTGAACATTTTTTAATTCTGTGTTGCCTAAAGCAAAAACCAGAACCAGAGTAATTTGGGTTGTTAACATTGGGCAATGTTAAAAACCCCTGCCCACTTATGGGACCAGCCATGACTCTGCCCTATTGAAATACAATAATTCTTAAAATAAAACCAACACTTACAGTAATTATTTTTAGATAAACAGTAATCAATTTCTCCAAATATCAGGGTTCCTACACATTTTACATTACAAAACTCTTTGACTGAATTATTACCCCTGATTTTAAGCTTAACTGACAATTCTTTTGTCAGCTAGCCCACACCTGCTATGTGACATCATGCTGATGAAAGAGAGGGAGGGCCATCCTGCACACCTTTTTAATGGAATGAAAAGAAAACATACTTGTAAACACTGTTTGACAAAGCACTATAAATAAAGTTAAATAACAATTAGCAATCATACATTTAAAAAATGCTTTATGAATCCTTAACATATATAATAACAAAATGTAAAATCTTCAGTCAGAGGTCTCCTGAGTGGTGCAATAGTCTAAGCATTTTCCCCATCACTGAGAGATTTCACATTCAATTATTATTGGTGTTAAAGCCATCTGTGGCCGGGAGTTAAAGATGGCCTCTTCCCCCTCACTCAGTGTGATGCTAGTCAACATGGACAACTGTTAGTTAACGTACTGATGTACAAATATTTGGCATTTTCCTCCTAGCATTTTATACAGCCTAAACAGCACTCTGGCTGGCAGGAACATATTCTAGGATCCAATTTGTGAACTTTAGCTTGGCATTCAACACCAGCGCAGCCTGAACTACGTGAAGTTGAACATGCTCAAAACTGTGGGGATGACAAAGAATTGTGGGTGGCAGCCCCTATCACTGCAATAGCAATACAGCACATTGTTAACAGTGGAGACCTTTCTGGGAACTAGCATTTTCCAAGGTCTAAAGTTGGAGACCAACATTACCTCCAGAAGATATACCTTCTGCAGCAATTGAGGATGTTTTATAGCATTAATTTTTTGCCAAAG
Source organism: Arnoldichthys spilopterus (assembly GCA_037974385.1). Classification (NCBI taxonomy): domain Eukaryota; kingdom Metazoa; phylum Chordata; class Actinopteri; order Characiformes; family Lepidarchidae; genus Arnoldichthys; species Arnoldichthys spilopterus. The sequence continues at coordinate 25,439 of JBBPDA010118613.1, read as the reverse complement.
GTCATATAGAGCTAAGCAAGTATTGTCTGAAGATTAGTTTAACAGGGGCATTTTGTTACTTGTTAACATATTTTGTTAGAGAGCATGTTGTTAATTGGTTTGGATATTTCTTTACACTCGTATGGAAGCCAAGAGAATTAATATTCTAACATTTATTAATCTAATTAATTTCAGATAACATTAATTTTTATTGTTCCTTTAATTCACAGTGGTTTCATGGTAACTGATGGTGTTAAATAATATTTAAAAATTAATGAGTAATGTAATCTTTATAAATCAGACAGGACAAAAGCAGACAAACAGGTCAATATCAATAATTTAATGACTATTGTAATCTTTATAACTCCATCATTCTTTAAAAAGCATGAAAAGATCAGTCATAACATTAAAACCAGGTGACTCATTAAAATGACACCTGTCAAGAGGCTTGCACGCCACTGAAAATTAAAGGCCTTATGAAAGAATGTGATATTGAGCCCCTAATGTTCTATTATGTCCTTTCTCAAATATTGTTCTCTGATCAGTAGTGGCCTAGTGGTAAGGACACTGCCTTTGGGACCTGAAGATCGCAGGCTCGAGTCCTGGCCCTGGCACTACTGAGGTACCCTTGAGCAAGGTACTGTCCCGTTACACTGTTCCCCGGTCGCTGATGATAGCTGCATGCTGCTTCATGTGTGCAGGTGTGATGGGTTAAATGCAGAGGTCACATTTTGTTGTGGTGCTTGAGTGTGTTCACAATGACAAATAGTCGCTTTTACTTTATGATCAGGGTGAGGACTCACTGCAAGGACTCTTAAGGATTAAATTAATCCTTCTGTTGACTTTGTGCTGTGAGACCCCTACTTAAATTATGGAATTTCATTAGTTGTTATAATCAACAGTACTACAGCAGATTAATAATATATACTAACAATATTACTTATATATTACAGTAACAGAATAGAAAAGGATTAATATAATGACTTTTCTGTAATACAGCAGAATAATACTTATGTAAGGCTTAGCACCCAGTCTGGCAGGCAGGGGACATTGACAATGTGTCGCCATAGTTATGGCAATTAGTGCTTTACTGAGCTACCTCTGCCAAAGCCTTTATTAGAGTGGTTGTCCCACTGGGTGAAATTGAGTCCTTGTCCCTGGTTGTAGGTATGGCTGGCATGGTGCTTAGGCCACATCTGACCACTGCTGGTAATTTGGTAAAGACTCACTTTCTCTCTTTCCTCTTCTTGTGTCCTTAACAGACAGGCCTTGAGCAGTGCTCATATGACTTTCTGCTGGGATTTTCCATCTACACTAACTTGGGTCCACCTGTGGTCGATGGGAGTGGCACATGTAGGTTGGGGGCCTCCTTCTCCTGGTTGCATGTCTGGAGTGCCATGGCCAATGGGAGGTGAACTCCCCTGCTTCTAGAGATCCATTCCTCTTTCACATAAGCCCAAGAGCCTTTTTCTTACTGGCAACCCTCTAGGGCTGTTTTATACATAACTTGTTTTTTCACCCATAAATTACATTTTTATTTACCGATATACACTATAAATACATAATCATTAGTGATCTATGTCAAGTCAAGTTGAGTTTATTTCTATAGCACTTTTTCACAACTGACATTATCACAAAGAATCAACATCTGAGCCTACAGTGAGCAAGCCAAAGGTGACAGAGGCAAGGAAAAACTCCCTAAGCTGTAGGAAGAAACCTTGGGAGGAACCAAGGCTCAGAAGGGGGAACCAATCCTCCTCTGGTCGACACTGGACAGCAATAACAAACAAAAAAAAAGAAAAAGAAGAAAAAAATTATCAGTTCTTTGGAGGTCAGGGCTGTTCATATGTGGTCCCTTCAGCAAGAGTGAGTGGGTTAAAAGCCGTAAAAACAGAAATAGGGTATCAGGATTGGTCATGCTGGTCCAGACAGAATCACTGGTATCTCAGCAGAGTAGCCCAACAGAGAGTGAGGGAGAGGGAAGAAATAGATTGTTATTGAATTTATTTAAGAATGGCAGTTTAATAATAAGATTAGCTAGTAGCTACAAAACTTTCTCTCTCCTGCTCAGGAATTAGGAAGACTAGCTACAGAGCTGAAATTATGTGTTTGAAAATTTGTCTGTGAAACACACAAGTGCACACATATCAGTCTGCATCTTAGTATTGTACCTATGAAAAAAGAGAGGCCAGGCCTGGCCTGAGTCAGCCAGTTAAAGAGCAAGCTAACTGCCATACTGAAAATAGCTTTACATTAGCATCAGAAGCATAGAGCATAATTGTGCTTCTTGAGCTGAGTTCACTGGAGAGAGGGCACAGCCTCTGTAGCGGTAGCCAAGCACAAAGACTCACACACAGTCCCAAAATTTGAGGGACAAACAGGACAAAATGTGTCTCTCTTATGAGCTCTCTTAACACTCTCCGCTTGTTGAACTTGTGCACGAGGACTGACACTGTGTGAGTGGTAGCTAATGTAGCTAAATATTATAGCTTTATATGTGTCAAAAGTTTGATAAGTCAATGTTGCAATGCAGTCATCCAATCTGTCCTGTGCACGTCTATCACGGCCTGGTTCAGGAAAGCCACAACTAGGATACAAGACTGCACAAAAACAGATTCCTTGCACCCAGGACAATCTTATTCAACTCCTCCCCTCCAACAGGCACTAGAAGACCTTTGAGGTCGGAGGGAGACACCCAGCCTTACTATATTATGTGTCAACAATACCAACTTGGTATTAGTTCCTCACAAAATGCAGATAGTAGGTTTTTTCCCCATTTTTCCTTGATCATTTCACAGATAGGAACTTTTACAAGTTGGAAGAGGTTCTACAGAATGATGCTCTAGATTAAGTTAATAATTAAGATTAAATTATAAATAAAATTAAGTTTGTTTTCAGGTAAAAGGATGAGCCAGTGTAGAAACTATAATAGTTACTTCATTATTTGTAGTATACTAGGGTCAGAATTCTTTAAGTGGGAAATTCTTTGCTTCGTTCTCCACTGGAAATGAATGTGGCTGGGTTTCCCATAAAGTTTCTGTGATAAACATAATTAGATAATGACAAAGAGTACTGGCTGTAAATAAACTTTTTGCTTTTGTGGAAGCAAATACAAAAAATTTCAACCACAAACAGTTGTACCTAATAGTATTTTTTATTATTTTATTCAAATAGCTCCAACAATACTGAACAAATTGAACATAATACTATCACTGAATGGCTCAAAGATTCAGTGATCACTGTGTACTGTAAAAGTGGTGTAACTAACAGCACAATGTGCAATACTGCAGTATTCATGCTTCTTGAAAAAATTTAAGCAACATTAAATGAAACCTATTTGCAGTTTGACATGGAAGTATTAAAACCTGAGCTTAGTACGCACAGACGAGCATAAAGTCCAACATCAAATCCTTTGGACTGAAGAGAAAGAGTGGAGCTTTTCAGATGCAAACAGAGAGTTCAGTTACTTACAAAACAAACAAGCTAAAAACAAGAGAAAAAAACAAAAAAAAGAAGAAAAATATAATAAAATGTTCTGTTCTTAATCTGTTATGTTATATAAATTAGTTTGAGAACTGTAGGAAAAGAAACTGTTTTTTTTAAAATTACTATGCCAACCCTTTTTAGTTTTGTAAATGTTGGCTATATTAAAAAGTGTTATTTAATTCTTACTTTACTTTGCAAATTTATTTGAGAATTAGGCCATCCAATTACGATAAATTTTATGTTGTTGGTTGTAAAGATCTGGATGGATATTTTATTTTATTCTTTATTTTATTGTATTTTTTAAATTCTATTTTTCAGTTTTATTTTTCACTAATTGATTTTTTTTATAACTTGGCCTACCCTTTTTGGTGTTGTTAATATTAGCAATAGTGAGAAGTGTTATTGTTTTGTTGGAATATATTTGATATAGGCCATCCAGTTAAGATAAATGTCGTGTTTTTAGTTGTTATAATCTGATGAGGTACATTTTTTAAAAAAAATGTTTTGTTGTTTTATTTTTCACTTTTCCCCCTGAGGGATTGCCACCTTAACATAGTCAGGGGGTTTGCATGCCTTAGTGACCCTAAGAGCTACACCAGCAGAAGCTTAGCCTTCAGATGGGACAGGTCTTAGGGTAAAGGGGCTGACAAAGTGCAATCCAGTTACATGACAAAAACAGTTATCCAGAGCAACTCCACTCCACCCCTTTCCCGCCTCCATTGCCACCAGGTGCCCCCCTCACATTTCTGTCTGCCCCCTCATATATGCCTGTCTAGAACCGGCCCTGCGTGCTTTGCTGATTTTGATTTCTACCTGTAGTTTGTAATAAAAGAACTGTGGCCCAGAGAATTATTATCCCTGGTGGGACAATTAATATGTAGTCTATATTTTGGTCGTTTTTGGTTCAATTTAGCTCTGTTAAAGTTCCCAAGGTTTATTACAAATTAATCTGAATGTTTTTGTTCCCACCAGTCTGGTAAGCAAGGGTCATGATGTCCTGGTGTGAAATTTAAACATAGAGGTGTGGATGAGCCATAACTTCCTTCAACTGAACAGTTCCAAGTCAGAAGCCATCATGGTGGGTGCTCCCCACCAGAATAAATCAGCATCTATAAGCTGTATCACCTTCTCTGGTCATAACCTTCCTCTCTCCTCATCAGTCACTAACCAATGCATTAAAATGAACTCCAACCTCACCTTTGAATCCCATGTCAACCATCTTTGCAAGATCTCTTCACCACCGAAATATTTCCAAACTCTGCCCCATTCTTACCCTATAAGATGCTGAGAAGTTGATCCATGCTTTTGTCTCCTGTAGACTGAATTACTGCAATGCACTTCTCTTTGGGATTTCCAGCAAGAACACAGAGGCTCCAATACGTCCAAAACTCTGCAGCTAGGATCTTGATGCGAGTTTGGAAGGATGAACACATCACTCCCATTCTCCACTCACTCCACTGGCTTCCTGTCTCCACCAGAATTGATTTTAAGGTCTGTCTCCTTACTCAAAAATGAATCTATGGAAATTATCCCCTCTACCTCAAGAACAACTCATTCCTCAAACCACAACATGCTCCCTCCACTCCACTCACTCAAACCGGCTCCAGATACCCAGAACCAAATAAAATCCATGGGGGATAGAGCTTTCTGTGCCTCTGCCCCTCCCCTATGGAATGCATTCCCTGACACCTTAAGGGCTCTACAATCCACTGACAGTTTTAAAAGAAGACTGAAAACATGTCTTTTTTGTAGAGCTGTTTCTTGCACTGTTCTAATCTTGCCTTTAGCATGGTTTTTTTTCTTTTTTTCCTTTTTATTCAAATTCTGTAGACACTTTAAGATTTGGATAATGTAAGTGCAGTATAAATAAAATGTATTATTACTAACCAGGATAAAGGAAAACTCCTGCAGTGAATAAAAAGGCTTGTATTTGTCTCTTTGCTCGCACAGCTCCAGTTCTTAGCCATTGACATCTTCGGCCCTTTTGTGCTCTGAGTCAAAGATTGTCATTTGCAACTATGTTTTGATTCCTCAAATTTCTTCAGTTAGTACAAATTTTAAATGTTTTATTTTTTTAAATAAAATGTATTTTGTTTTAAAATGGGGTTGACATTGAACAATAGGAACAAGACTTTGTAAATAAATCAGAACAGATGAATAAGCGAAGCGGAAAAGTAGTTTTAACTTTTGGAAAACACATGCAACCTGCCACTTGCATTGCCTCCAAGAAGAGCATGACGGTTGGGATGAAAAGCAGTGATGGAGCACACAGTAGTGAGATGATCTTCGTTCTTGAATGACTGAAGGAGGCGGCTGCTCTCATGATGCACCCGTATCTGACGGGGCCTGTCCATGCTGCCTATAACGAAACAGTCCTCTTGCTTTGGGTCCCACATTGCAGTCAGTTTAGACAGCCAGCGTCCCGTCTGCATGAAGTGTCTGCATGAGAGCAAAATCGAACATTTGAAAATCTGGAACAAAAGACCCTCCTTAACACATCTGCTACACTTATTTTGAAGGGCTAAGGTCCTTTTATGTACTTTGCTTTACTGTCCTAGTATTTATAGGGAAGTATTTGAACATACTTTGTTGTGCTCAATAGAGGGGCATTAGCAACCATTCTGGAGGTGTCAAAGACCCTAAAATAACACAAAAAAGAACAAATGTGGGTTAATGTTTACTATTACTGATAAATAATAAGTAGTAACAAGGAACTTTATATTTTCAATAAAGATCTGGAGCAGACTTATTCATTGCTTAGTAGCACTTATATTTAAATCCTCAACAAAAAATTCTAATATTCAACTGACTATGCAATTGACTTGCATAAAAGAATTAAAACCACAACCTATTAAAATCATTGTCCAAGAAGGTAAGGAGAGAAGACTGGCTTGGGGTGAAACTGCAACTTTAATATTGCATTTGTTTAAAAGCAAATTATGTTTGTTTAAAAAAATTTGGATTTTGAACTACTTAAAATGCTTAGTGGAAGAATACTAAGGTGATTGATTCAATATGTAAATTTAATCAATTTATTTTTAGACTTATGCACGTCTGTCTGAAATGTATTGCAAACGTAATAACTTGTCTGGTTATTTTGAAATGCTACCATCATATTAATTATTTTTCATCAATTAAATTAATGTTGCAATAATAGCATCTAAAATAAGAGCAGCCTGACCAGGTTACAGTTTAGGTTACTCTAGAGTAGGATTAAAAGTGACTTTAGTGCAATGATGCCAAGTATAGCAAAATTATGAAATGTTAAAAGAAATAGAGTGCTGTTAAAAAATGTCACGTGTTAGTTTTACATAGTAATGTCAGCTATATACCTCTTATGTATGTTTAAGTTTGAATGGACTTATACTGTTTGTATTTTAACTAATAGCAATTAATTGCTTATAACTTATTATTAAAACATATTTAAAAATATACCCTTTACATGTTTCAGTCGACATTTGACTACCATTTAGGTAATATTTCCTTTTAATGTTATTAATGTCAATGTAATGATAGTGACAGCATCCATACTCTTTTGTGATTATACTGTATCTGTAGAGAACTCAACTCTCCACAAGTATTCAGACACAAAACGTTTGTGCTTGTACTGTAGTTGCTTTTGGAATGGTATGGAATGGTATATTGCTGTAGTTGCTCTCTTTAGTAGTAAAAGCACTTGGCGTATGTATGTACTAAAGAAACTGCGTCTGTTATTTATTTTACAACCACGAGCAATGCGTTGGTCTTCCGTGTGGCACCACTCTCAGTGTTGATCTATGCAATGCGAACGCTTGATTGTTTCCTCTGTCCTGGAAGTCGCTTTGGATAAAAGCGTCAACCAAATGAATAAATGTAAAATGTAATGTAATGTATTTCATGTCTACTGCAAATGTTATTTTACACATTGCTCCTGTCCTTAAGCCATTCCACTTGCTACATGTAACATTTTGAGAACTTGACAAACTCTTGAAAATTTTTCTTTTACTTTAAAATGGGTTAAATATATGTTCAGTAACTAGGCTTGGCTTAGTGAGGTCTCTTTTTTGTGACCCTACAAACCTGCCTTTAGAATTGTAAAAAAAAAGTCAATGAAATGTACCACACATTCACACACCCCTTCTCTTAGCAGTCTCCCCTTCTCTTAACCTACTATTCCCAAGTTTTTTTAGCTATTCAAACCAGAATTAATATACACTCATGACTCATGTTCATTTTCCTCTGTCAACAATCAAATCGTTTGACACTTATGTTAGTGAAATATCTTACATCTTATCTTCAGAAATATGTCCCTTAGACATTTTAGATGTGTTTGAGAAAAATCTGTGGCTAAGGTGCAACTGGATAGTTGCTTGTGTGAACGTCATTGACAGGCTTGGGAACAGATTTATTTTTCTGCTGGTTGGTTTTAAGATGGGAAAGATGGAAACGTTAAAGTGGCAGCAGGGTGCACACACAAGTAAAGAGTGGACAAATTAAATACTTATTTGATATAGGCTTGTGTGTAGTTCTCCGTAAAATGTGTCTGATTTTTTTATACTGAAATTAATATGTTGTATTTAAGATGTTTTCACTCTAAATTAAACAAAATGGTGTTGTCCAACTTTTGCATAGTACTGTACATTTATAGGTAATACATTTCTAAACATAAACAGTGGAGTCCAAAAATGCACTGTAATATACAAGTGAATTGGGGGTGGGGGCGGGGGGTTAGTGTCAAACTGCAACCTCTGCTGTAAAGCAGAATTTATGTAAGGGGTAAATGCAAAAACGCAAATTTGACAGTATGCAAACCTGATATTGTTGTCCATGCATGTGGTTAACACTCTGTTCCCTGTAGAAGGAGAAAAAAAGGCACTGGAGATACTCAGAGAGTGACCAGTTAGTTCACACACATGATAGCTGTTCCTCCTCTTCAGACAGCGACAGTCATATATGTGAACTGATCTTAATCAGGGGAAAGAAAAACAAAACAGAAAGCCTCTGAAAGATAATTTAGAAATCTAATTGATAAAATTAGAGCATATCTGTCCTATTAGTTTAGGTTCTCAAGCAAAAACATTTTTTATTAAACATATGCTCCATAAAACCTGCTCTTAGCAGCCACAAAGTATTGCCGGTGCACAGGGTGGACATGAACACTGCGAAGGGCCTTTGGATCCAATGTGTGTAGTGACTCATATGATGTCCTAAAATACATAAATACATGTTAAAAAATACCCAATTTCTTTGATAGCAATTCAAAGTTACAAATCAAATGTGCAGCATTAGAAGAACACAAACTAAAGTAAATAGTTTTATTAGAGACTGAAAAAAATATTCTTACCCTGGAGTTCTACGATCAGCTATGACAACGTCTCCATTCCAGTGTCCAATGAGTAGAGTGGAACAATCATTTGAAAGGAAATCAAAGCTTTTCAAACCAGAATCTGAATGGTACACCTGTGTACAGAATTACAAGAAGAGGCATATGTTGAAAAACCTCTCCTTCAATTTAAGGTAGGAAAAAGAAAAACTGCCTTAGGTGTGTTATTTCTCAGAGGCAGAAAAGCACACTTAATGGAGTATCAAAGTGATATTAGGTCAAGTACATATCCCACAGTTCAACATGTGGAATAACATGTTCAACACATATGAAGGAGAATAATCATAAAACCAAATATATAAAGCAAATAAATAACTATACGTGATATAATTAGCATAGTTGTCTGTTTACAAGTTGCGCTTCTTTGGCAGACAAGATTGCTATGCCACTATAAAAAGCCACACTTTAGACATATGGTAATCTGATGACTTCAAGAGGTGGACTGAGACTTACAACCTTTACTCTTCCCAGGTGGTGTAGTATAGCTGTAAGCCATTAGAAATTGGCAACCACAGATGCATTTCAATACTTTTACACCAGTTGGAGACAAGTGATCAGGTTAAACTAAGTATAAATTCACACCTTGTCAAATACCGCCCTCTCCAGATCCATGCTGCGTGCAGTGCCATCGTAGCTGACTGAAAGTAAGTTGGATGGTTGAGATGAGAAGGCCATGCAGCTAATTGGTCGAGAGTGGGGCTCAAAAAGCAAAACACCATCATCACCCCAGTCAGCGTCCTGAGGAACACAGACAATACTTGAGAATATTACTGTGGACCTAGCAGACTAATGGTCTTAGTTTACTTCTTTCTCAAGACAGTGGTTAGTCAAAAAAAAATCATAGCATCCTATGATGAATTTTCTGAAGAAAATGACACAAAATAATGCTAAACCTCTTTGAAGTAACTAACTTTTTTTGGCACATCAATGACCAGAGTGAAAAATGCTTAAAAAAATCAGAAACAATAAATGTGCAAAATATTGGTTTTATAGATGCCAAAAAGTGACCCCTTCTGACTTGCTGCTTTTTATGGAGTCATAAACTCCATAGACATCCATTCAAATAAAAAAAAATTATGTTTACAGTCTTATAAATAATTAACTAAGCAGTTATGTTCTAGGGGGGGAGCAGTTGTGCAGCAGTTCCGGTGCTTTAATAATAGTGTGGTGACTACTGTATTGACATTTTTATTTTACATGGTTTATGCTGGCAAGTTATAACACCCCTATAATATGATTTATTTAGGTATCAAAAGTAGGTGAAAAAATACAGACTTATAAAACACTAATGCTGCGTATCTGATGTAAATCTTGCATTAACAAAAAATGTTTGTCTGCTTCTATAAGGTAAGAGTTTATATACCTGATTGATGACCCATTATCATTTTACCATTTATATGTCTTATGTGACATACCTAGTTTTTCAGGTGTTTATTGAAAATTTAAAACATTTGCAGTAACTGTTGATCAGTCCTGCAAACTGACCATTCCTCCACACAAAAAAGTGTCAACTCTCGGATGTTGCAGAGTTTCCTCACATGCAACACTCCCTTTAGGTCTTTCCACATTTTTTCCTTTGGATTAATGTCAGGACTTTAACTTGGCCATTTCCGAATTTTCACTTTGTTTTATTTTTAACCATTTTTAACCATTAACGACTTATGTGTTGTCTTGCTGCATAACCAAATGTCTTTTGAGATTTAGTTCATGGACAGATGTCTTGACATTTTTCTTTAGAATTCTTTGGTATAGTTTAGAACTGATTGTTCCATCAAGGATAAAAAGCAGTCCAGGCCCAGATGCAGCAAAATGTGCCCAAACCCAAAGATTTCCACCAAGATTCCCAGATGTTTCACTGATGGGATAAGGTTCTTATTCTGGAATGCAGTGTTTCTTTCTTCAAATGTAACACTCCTCATTTAGGCCAAAAAGTTCTATTTTGGCTTCATCCGTCCACAAAACATTCCTCCAGTATCGTTCTGGTTTGCCCACATGTCAAGTCAAGTCAAGTTTATTTGTATAGCGCTTTTTACAACTGACGTTGTCACAAAGCAGCTTAACCAAGGGTGACAGAGGCAAGGAAAAACTCCCTAGCAGTAGGAAGAAACCTTGGGAGGAACCAAGGCTCAGAAGGAGGAACCCATCCTCCTCTGGTTGACACCGGATAGCAAAAACAAGCAAGAGAAAAGAAAGAAAAATAATAAAATAAATATATATTTAAAAAATAGTTCTTAGTATAGCAGCAGTTCCTTGTGTAGAGGTGCCATGATGACTTTAGATCAGGTCTTTGGCATGACCTTCACCAAACTGTAAACAGTCAGCAATATTTTTGGGAGAGAAGTGTGGTTTTCTCTTTGCCACCTTACCATTGTTGTTCAGTGTTCTCCTGATAGTGGACTCATGATCATCAACATTTGCCAATGTCAGGCCTTTAGTTGCTTTGTAACCTCTCAGGCTATTACACACCTTGCAGTTGTTGTTATCTTTTATGGTTGACCACTTCTAGGTAGAGTAATAATGGTCTTGAATTTCCTCCATTTGTACACAAACTGACTGTTGATTGTTAGAGTCCAAACTCTTAAGAGATGGTCTTGTAACCTTTTCTAGCTTTATGGGCATCAGCGATTGTTTTGAGCTGTGATACATGTCCACAAATTTATTGTACATGTGATCAGACTTTGCTGGATCCCTCTTCTTCAAATACAGTGGTTAGGACATTGTGCTGGGGACCTGAAGGTCGCAGGTTCAAGACCCGGCTCGGGCACTACTGAGGTACCCTTGAGCAATGTACCATCCCACTACTCTGCTCCATGTCTTGGAAGTCGCTTTGGATAAAAGTGTCAGCCAAATGAGTAAATGTAAAAATGTAATTGTCATCCCACTAATTAAAAACACCAGACTATTTTTAATAAATATGATCAAATATTATAATTTTAGCTTAATTTGTTTAACTGTTTTCCTCATCTAATTTTAGGACTTGTTTGAAAATCAGATGTTTTAATTCACATTCATATAAAAATATAGAACATTTTACAGACTTCACAAACTTTCAAGCACCACTGTATATGTATATGGTATGTCAAAGTGTCATTGTCGGCTTTTCTATAAACTCAAAGTTAGTAAATTCACACCCATTCATCTAAAATGTTCTGCCATAAACAATGTGATGGAGACTTTTAACTTTTCACAGATTTTACTTTTAGAGTAACTAACAATTGTTTGTAAAATGAAAGGATTTAACCACCATTTACTCACCAAATTCCAGAGGCCCAAATTGCCAAATTTGTCCCCAGCGGCCATGAGCAGACTGGAGGAACAGGGATGAAATACTGCAGAAAATATACGACTTTTCACCACCTTCACAACTGCACTGGCATCTATGGACATCTTTTGCAGCACCAACTGGTACCTGGAACACAAGATTTGTAAGTTTGCTTTAGTCTCTTTTTGTATACACTTTTTGGAATATTCAGTATACCACTTCTATAGGTCACAAAAACAAACCAATACCAAGAGAGATTCAAATAAAACGGGCACCTTGTACTTTCAATGTAATTATATTACTTTAGCTAATTTAATTTTTATGTGACTGTATACCCACCCTTGGAATAAACAACTTGGCATGCCAGAGGATGGTCCCCAGAATAGCGGATTTCAATCTATAATTCCCACAATTAATTTCCTCATCTCAAGTGAGTGAGTGATTATATGTCATTGTGAACACACAATGAAATGTGACCTCTGCGTTTAACCCATTCGTGTAGGAGCAGTGGGCAGCTCACATGGGGAGTGCCTGGGGAGCAGTGCTTGGGGACAGTACCTTGATACCTTACTGGTACTTGTACCGGTCTGGGATTTAAACCAGCAACCTTCAGGTCACAGGGGCAACTCTCAAACGTTTACACCACCACTAGCCAAGTAATGCTTCATCATCTTAATAACATGGTCTATATGCTTCTCACCTCTTTAGATCTGGCTGATCTTGTTCATGTTTTATGTGGTCCTGTCAGCGATAAGAGCAGAACAGTTAAGGGAGTTTTGGCAGACAAGATTACGTGAAGACATTCTGGGAAAACAAAAAACCTTCCCAACCTCATTCCAGAGCTTAAGCAGCCTCTCAGGTAGCTGGCTGTCATCAACATTAATGGGAACAAATTGGATAGGTTCTTCTGTTTTACAGGCAACAGTCTCCTAACAGATAGTTGTTTGCATTAACATGATGATTTGACATGCCATTTAATCAATCAGAATCAAGCATTGTTAACTCCTTACATTCTCCTCAGTGACTGCAGCACCAGTCTCTGAGGGAGGAGGTGTGCCAGGACCTTTCCTCTGCAACCTTAGTGACTTTCGTAGGGGGTGCAGCTCTACAGCCTTCTCTCTACGTTCAGAGAAGGCCAAAGGTTGCAAATTTGGTAGCAACATCTGCCCTTATAATTTAATGTGCTATCATAAAAAAAACCAGAATAATGCATAAAACATTTTTTTATTAACTTACTTGCTTATCCTTGCTGATTTAACTTTTCCTTTCAGTGATTTAGTTATCTGCAAACAATTAAGATAGTGTTGTTAATGTTATCAATACAAAGTTGCTTAATTGATTTGAATATTTTTTTGACCTGATGGAATGCCAACCTGAGGCAGCTGAAGAGCGCAGAGGAACGCTTGGTTTTGTTTGATATTTTCCAATCGTTGACGTTCATACTCAGACAGACGTTCAGAATGATCCTAGGAAGAAACATTTGGCAACAAACTTATTCTTAGGCACAGATTTTTTGGGGGGAAAGGAGCAAAAAGCGTTTTACTTCCGGTTGTGCGTCATCGCCTGCTGTTCTCTGAGGATTTTGAAACCGAAAGTCAAGGGATCATCATATAACAGACCAGGCATCATATAGCTGCTATGTTCATGTATATGTGTATGTGCACCTTTCTTTTGACTCCTTTCCTGTTTACTGTGACCGGACATTTCGGGGGTTCATGTTGTACTTTTCTTCGCTCCTCCTTGACTTTACGAGAGCGACATTCTTCCTTTTCCATATCGGGAATAATAGGCTGCGTCTCCTGAAATAACCTTAGATATATGTCCGAGTTTTAACTGAAGTCGCCAAAACAGCACCGCGCAAGAGGTTATCGCGGTTATACAAAATTATGCCAGACATGTTTCTGGTGATCCGACATTGAATTCACGTTTGAGGTCCTGAAATTAGATATAGACCTTATAAAGCTATGAATTCCTTTAATAAGATTCAGTTTCCATTATCTAAATTTAAACAAGACCCAGGAGAACAATACATTCTCGATAAATCATTAGACTATTTATGTTGCTAGCTAAACGTTGGTATTCAGGCAAGTTCAGTTATTGGGCGATTTAAGTCTTTACCTCGAAAATATTTTGCAGAAAAGGGGAAGTAAAAGTTTACCTCTAATAGATGCAGTTTCACAAAACAGTCGTATATGATCCTGCGCTACAGCGAAAAAGTCACAACTATAGGATCAAGATTAAATGTAGTGTAAACGAGCGAGCACGACTATTTCGCAACTTAAACCAGCAATGCTATGCTAGTTAGAAGGGTACACGAAAACTCCCGCGTTTGGGGGCGGGCATTACGCAGCTGGAGGCGTGCAGATCATTAGCTCCACTACCGGATTGTCCTCTCATTGAATTAAATTTTACCGTTTCAAGAAAACTTAAACAAATGTATTAATTCCAGTCCCGTACGTACTATTCTACTGGATATCTATGCAAGTGCACCACCAGTCAGCAAAACGGCAAAAATACCAAGGCATGTAGGGATTTATTCAGGCTACTGCTGCGTGTCTAAATTAAATATTCTATGTAATCTTATATTACACTACTCACAATAAGTTAGGGATATTGTTATTTGCATGAGTGCTTTTCCTATTTGCTCTGAATTTTAATGAAATAAGTAAAAGTTCCCTTTGATATTACTAATAATGTATAAGAAGAAACACAATTTTCATTACTTTTATATTTATTACCCCAAAAAATTTAGACAATAACAGGGATAGCCCCAAAATAACAAAATTGACAATGTCAGTAGCAGGTGATCCACCATTTGCCACAATGACAGCTTGACAGCAATGTCTCATGCTCCTCACTAACCTCATGATGTTGTCCTGAGGCAATGCTTTCCACTCTTCCACAAGTGCTACACACAGTTCTGCCAAGTCACGTGGGGGTGGGGTACGATCATGCAGTCTCTGCTTCAACTGGTCCCAGACGTGCTCTATGCGGTTCAGGTCAGGGGACATTGATGGCCATATGAGGCACTCCAACTTCCTGAAGTCAAGCTGTGACAATTCTGCCATGATGTGGTGGAGCATTATCATCCATGAACAGAAAGTTGGGGGTGTGCTGGCGGAATTGGGGGATGATGATGGGTTCTATGATGTCTCTGAAGTAAGAACGTGCACTGACTGGTGATGCCTGCCCAGACTGTTGCACCTCCTCCACAAAAGCAAACCCTGGGGACCATGTTGACCTCAGCTTATCGCTCACCTCGCCTTCTTCAGCAATGCTGATAAGCATCTTTCTGTGCAAGGTGACCCGACACTCATCAGTGAACAGGACGGTAGACCACTGCTGCATTGTCCAGGTTACATGGTCTTCTGCCCACTGCAAACGTTTACAGCGATGTCTTGGTGTCAGTGAAGTCACTTGCAATGGTCATCTGGCATTCAGGCCAAAGCGGTGGAGTCGGTTGTGAATGGTTTGTCTGGAAACCCTAGCACCCCTCGCATCTCGTAAACGGGCCTACAGCTGTGTGGCAGTTGCATAACAATGTCTGAGTGTATAGGTCCTTAGGTACTAGTCATCGTTGCGGTCTGTCACTCGTGAGGCTTCACTCCTGGGTCGAAGGCGTGCCATGGCCAGGTGATGCTGTTCGTTCGATAAGTGACGTCGTGTGTTCATGGCTTTGGTTTGAATGATGAACTTGGAATGACTTACTGACAATACCAGCTTTTTATACCCACAGAATGTTAAAATTGATGCCACATTGAGAAAGGTTGTGTTTTGGTATTGGCCCTAATATAAGGCACACCTGTACACAATGAACCTGTACACATTACATCACCCCAATACAATTGCCTCCCTATCCCAAAAATGTCTGAAGTGAAACAAACACCGTATGTATGACATCTGCTAAGTCTCTCACAATATCCCTAACTTATTGGGAGTAGTGTATATATGTTAGTATGTGATGTATCCAACTTCACAAAACTTTACAAGAAATAATTGCAGTTATTATGAAACTAAGCAATTGTTATTTAAAGTAACTGCATGATTGCCAGAGAAAACAGAATTGTATTCTAAACTGTCCCACCCTGTCTATTGGAAAAAGAAAATATTTCTATTAAATCTCGTAGGCATCACATAAGACTCAGTGCATTTGTCAGAATAAAGAATGAGTGCTGGAAATGGTTGAAAAGTTTAATCTTTGCGATATATTGTATGTGTAACTGACATCTGAGCTATATCTGTTATCTGTAAGCAAACCTTAACCTACAGCGAAAATCGTGAGATTTTAGGCAGGAAATAATTGTGGTCATGGTCATATTTATATTCCAACAAAAAATATACCTTAGTAGCAAATACTAGCAAATACTACTCAGGTGGTAATACAAACCGTATTTCCAGAAAAGTTTGGATTGTTCATAAAATGCATTTAAAACAAGAATGTGTGATTATGTCAACTCTCTCATTTTTATTTAACTGCTTTAACTGCTTTAAAAGTCCAAAGATTTCCAATATTTTCATTGAAAGGCTTGAATGTATTTTGTAAATATCAACATAACTTAGAATTTGATGCATGAAACACAAAAAAAGTTGAGACAGAGCTGTGTCTGTTGCAGTTCTACAAGTGGAATATGCCCATACAAGTCTTGCTCAACAGGCCGTGGTGGTCATGGTCTGATTCTCCTCTTCATGAAGCTGCATACATTGTCATTAGGAGACAGATCTCGACTGCTGGAAGACAAGACAAGCACTCTGTGTCTACAATGCTACACTGTTGTAGCACATGCAGAACGAGTCATTGTTTTGCTAAAATAACCATGTCCTTCCTGTGGTGTCTTGTCCCACTGTGGCCACCAGAGGGCTCCGCCTTTACCTATTTTACATTTGACATTTTTATTTAAAAAATAAAAAGCACCTTCCAGGACAGAGAAACAATCAATTTTCCTTTCCTTCTTTCCAAGTCCCTCCTTCCAAGCTCCCTAGATTCCCACCTCCCAAGCTCCCTAGTTTCCTTTTCCCTCAAGACCCAGTTCTCTCCACTGCTGCCCTCACATGCATAGTCTTCTGTTCCCCAGTAGCCACACCCTTTGTTTTCTTCTCAGGACTTTAGTGTTTCATTGGTTTGTGTCTGCTCCACATGCTTGTTTACCTTCGCTGTCTCTCTCTCCCTCTCACTGGTTCACTCCTCATGTTTGCCGCCATGTGAATGCTAGTTTCACTAGTCTGTTCTCTCCCCAAGCCCTGCCTTCACCTCCCTGTGTTTGCCCCATGTCTCGTTTTCTCACCTGCTCCTCTTGCCACCTTATAAGTGTTCTCAGGTGTGTGTCTTCACCTACTGTACTTTTACCGTCCTGTTTTCCCATGTCCCTGTTCCCTGTTTATTTATTCTGTGAAGCCAGTGCTCTAGTTTCTTTTGGTTTTCACTCTTTTTTCATTGAGTCTAGCTGTTTGTTTAAGTATTTAAATAAAGTACAGACCATGGAACTTGCTCAACCTGGTATCCATCTGTCTCTCCCACTCACAAGACGTGACACCTCCAAAAGATGCCACCTTGGTGCAGAATATATCTCTCTTAAATCCAGCAATATGCCTCCATGTCAATGGGACCGTCACACCCATGGAGTGGGCTCTGATCCCCCCACCTGCCCATAACTTGACAGATGTTGGCATTTTGCACCTTTTGCTAATAACAATCTGGATGGGGAACTTCACTGTTGGCAGTATGAGTTCAAATATCATTTTTCCATTATTCCAAAATTAACTTATTAACACATTTCATCTGAGACATGCAGAGAATTCCATGGTGTTTCTATATAGAACTAAAATGCAATGTTTCAAAATGGCAAAACATTTTTCACTATTTTCTGAAGGTGTTGCAGGTGTAAAATTTTTAATTTGTTGATATTTATAAAATACATTTAAGCTACATTTCCATTTACTTTTACAGCATTTGGCAGATGCTTCTACCCAGAGCGACATACATCGGTGCTTTCTAGTCTACAAAGACAAACTGTTAGAAAAGTAAACCTAGTTGCTAGTCAACCAAGATTGTACCCGAGCTGATGCTAATCCTTTACACAGAAAAGACCCCCTTTTTAGGTAGTAGTAAGATTGTTAGTTATGTTGGGACATTAAGTTATTGTCCTAAGTGCTCTGTGAAGAGGTGGGACTGTTTTTGAAGACAGTAAGGAACTCTCCAGTTCTAACTGTTAGAGGAAGTTATTTCCACCACTTAGGGAAAAATGTGTTGATGTCTGTCTCCGATTTTTGAGAAGGCTGAGGATGATGCTCTAAGAGGATGAGGTGTCCGCTGTGGTTTGATCTTTGCATATAGGTAAACAAGGAGTGGACCATTTTTGGCTTTGTAAGCAAGCAACAGCAATTTAAGTCTGATGTGGGCATCCACAGGAAGTCAGTGAAGGGTTCGCAGCAGTGGGGTGGTGTGTGAGAATTGTGGTGTATTGAAGACCAGATGTGCTGCTGCCTTCTGAATTAGTTGTAGAGGTCTTGTGGCCTTCAGAGTAAGACCAGCCAGGAGCAAGTGGCAGTAGCCCAGTCTTAAAATGACAAGTGACTTGATAAGAATCTAAGTAGCGTCGGTGGTGAGGAATGGGTGGATTTTCCTGATGTTGTGTAAAAGACACCTGCATGTTCAGGAAAGGTTATTAATGTCAGATGAAAATGTGATACCCTCATCCAAAACAATTCCCAGATTCTGTGCTTCCATTGTGGGAGTGATGACTGCACTTTCAAAGATGAAGGCAATGTCAAGTCTTGGGGATGTGTCCCTTGGAATATACAGGATTTTTGTCCTATTGGAATTTAGTTTAAGATGATGTGCTGTCATCCAGGCAAAGAGGTCATTCAGGCATGCAGCAATCCCAGAGTATCATCTGTAAAACTGTGGTATGAGAAACTGGTGTGAAGATGTTATACCACCAAGAGTGTGAGTGTACAAGGAAAAGAGTAGGAGCCCTGGGGAACACCAGTGGAGAGTTTTCAAGAGTCAACATAAATCCTTTCAATGACACCTGATAACTGCGACCATCCGGGTAGGATGCAATCCACTGCCAGGCAATGATTCTAAGTTTGATGAGGGAAGCAAGGACGGATTTGGTGGTTGACAGCGTCAAAAGCTGCCAGAAAGATCCAGAAGAATTAGTACCGAAGACAACTTCACTGATTTTGGCTGTCTGAAGTCCCTCTGTGACAGCCAGTAGTGCAGTTTCTTTTGAATGAGCTGTTTTGAATCTAGACTGCAATGTGTTTGATTTTGGATCAAGAAGAAGTTAAGCTGATTATACACATGTTATAGAACTTTGGAGAGGGATGAAAGAAGAGACACTGGCCTGTAGGTGTTAACATCACTGATCTTTAGGATGGGAGTGACAACAACAGATTTGAAGGCAGCTGGGACATAGCCAGTTGTCATGAAGCTGTTTATAATGTGTGTGATGAAAGGATGAAGATTTGAGCATATTGTTAGAAGTGTAGGTGATGGGATTGGATCAAGTTGGGATGTGTTGATCAGTGAAAACACTGGAAAACATTTTTCTTTTATTAGTTAAATAAAAGTTCAAGAGAGTTAACTAATCACACATTCTTGTTTTTATTGCATATTATAAAAAATCCCAACTTTTCCAGAAATGTGGTTTGGATTTACATCAATTGCAAAAATATTGGAAATGTAAAAAAACATAACGCAATGATTTACAACTCTCACAATTCCATATTTTATTTACAATAGACCATAGAAAAATGTTTAAACTGAATAAATGTACTTTTTTGAAAAAAAGGTCATTTTTAATTTGATGACTGCAACATGTATAAAAAAGTTGGAAAAGGGCCATGTTTACCACTGTGTTTTTTTTACTCATCTGGATGGGAGCGGATGTTGCTCTGAAAGCTATATATACTTTTAAGCCTTGAGGGTGCCTTTTCAGGTGTCCAAACTGGCAGTTCCATAGGCACTAATGTACCCCCATAACATCAGAAATACAGTCTTTTGAACTGAGCACTGATAATAAGCCAAATGGTCTCTCTCCTATTTAGTCTGGAGGATATGGCATCTATGTTTTTACAAAAAAAAATCTAATTTGTCTAACCACTGATCGGTTTTACACTTTGCACCAGTCCATTTTAAATTAGTTTTGACCCGAAATTTTTTTTTAGATCATGTGCACATAAAGCTTCTTCTTAGCTTTAATCTGCATTTGTGAATGGCACAACAAACTGTGTTGACATACAGTTATTGTATTATACTAGAAGTATTGCTGAGCCTAGTCAATGATTTCCATGACAGAATAATGTCTGTTTTTAATGCTTAGGGCCCAATTATCATGGCCATCCAATAATGCTTTTTTGCCTTGTCCCTTGTGCACAGAGAATTTTCCAGATTATCAAATCTTTTGATGATATTATGTACTGTAAATGATGTCTTCACAATTTTATGTTGTGGAACATTGTTCCACAATTTGTTGACAATTTTTTGTAAAATGTTCCTCCAGCTGTTTCATTTTAGTACCACTGACTTTTCCAGCTTTTTGTTGACCTGTCAAAACTTTTTTAAGACATGTTGCTGCCATCACATTCTAAATGAGCTAATATTTTTCATGTAATAATTATATGTTATTACATCATTATTTGTCATTGCATTTTGTTTTCATTTACATTCTACACAGAATTCCTTTTTAATTGGGGTTTTAGAACACAATATTTTAATGTTTATTGTGATTTTACTGTAACAAACAGAAATCTAGACAGATGTGGAAATCTAGAAAAAAATGTCACTATTCTACTAGGACAGTCATGCTGCTGCAATAGATGCTCTTTGCAGCTTAGCAAAGGCCTTTCCTGAAAACTGATGTCTGTTTGGGAGCAAAAATAACTGAGCCCAAAGCTTTATATTGAACAAGCTTGACTTTGGGCTTATGTTGGCTGGCCAGTCTAAAAAAAGACCCCCTTGCTAAGCAAATCATAAAAGTATTTATGTTAAAATATTAGATAATAAGACCAAACACTTGTTACAAGACAATCTGACCAATACAATAAAAATGTAACAATGTGAAAGTTGTTTGTGTTCAAGATTAGTTCCAATTAAATTTTTTTTGTAGTCTGAGAAAACTCTTGTGTAGCATACCTGTCTGGGAATAATTACTACAGATTCCAAAAACTCTCTACTTTATTGCTTGTTATTGTCATGTGTTGTTGCACAGAGGAGGATGGGTTCCCCTTCTATGACTTGGTCCCTCCCAAGGTTTTTTCCTCTAGCTTGGGGAGTTTTTTCTTACCTCTGTTGCCATAGGGGCTCAGACCTGGATTCTGTAAAGCTGCTTTGCGGCTCAGTAATCAGTAATCAAAAGCGCAATATAAATAAAACTGAATTAAACTAAATTGAACTGAATCAAACTGAACTGAACTTTATAGTTGTATTTTATTAAACCACTTGTACAAAGATGAAAATTTAAGGTCTTTGCTATGACTTTGCAGCTTTCCTTTCTTAGCAAGTGTTGCTTAATATTGCTGTCTCTCAGAACTCTTCATCTTTTAGATTGTAATGTTGCTAATCTTTCCAATCACTGGATATATGTTGGAACAGTGAGTATATGTTGGAACAGATCTACAGTACTTTATCACATGCACACGCAACATGCTTGAACAGAATCTCTTGCTTACAATG
This sequence comes from Arnoldichthys spilopterus, assembly GCA_037974385.1. NCBI lineage: Eukaryota > Metazoa > Chordata > Actinopteri > Characiformes > Lepidarchidae > Arnoldichthys > Arnoldichthys spilopterus. The sequence goes on along the minus strand of JBBPDA010118613.1, from coordinate 3,674 downwards.
TTCTTACTCAACATGCAGTTTCATTTGGCATGAAAATGTCCTTGCCAACACTAAAGAGCTGGTCATATGTAGTACTGGATGGGACACCAGTGTTGAATTTCATAAAAATATATTTTGGCAAAGATGAGAACACAAGGATGTATTGGGTCAAAGGGGAGTGCACTTTGTGTGAAGAATCAATGATAAAAATGACAATTCTTCTATTTTCATGTTTGCAGTTTCAGTAATTAACTACACAAAAAAATTGGCAAAAAATTATTTTAACTGTTAAATCACTATGCAAAAATAAATGTAGTTGTACTAAAAGTAAGCTACTACAAAATGTACTTTAACTACTAGTTTTACATTTAGTTCACTACTCCCAAACACTGTATGTAAATACATCTAAAGTACTTTCTCCATAACTTTTAATATAAATAATTAGGGGCAAATAAATGCAGTACATTACAAATCCAAAAGAGGGCAGTGTATATTAACATAAATGGTGACATTTACTGAGTATACAGAAGATATATTATGTACATGCCAACAAATGATTTTATTTGCCATGGTGTAACAGACTCCTGATACCTTGCATCTTACTAGAAACTGTTCATTCAAGTGAGTGCATTAATAATGCTTTTTATTTTTATGGACAGGATGTAATTTTAAATATGTGAGCTCTAATTGGACTAATAATGTATAATATACATACAGGGGTTTATAAAGCCATTTTTGTTCAGTATTTTGTTTAGTTATGTATTGACTTTTACTGTATATTGGACAGTAGTCACATTTCGAAGGCTCATATACTGTTGCCATTTACAGATATGTAATATTGGATAATTTTCCTTAGTAAATACATTTATATTTATTAGGGTCCAAGCACAAACGTACAAAGGACCCTATTATTTTTGTTAGAATTATTCTTATTTTTATCATTCTGATCCTGCCCTAAATATCACCCAGACCAAACCATAAGTTGTAGAGACATGGTCTATAGGTAGTAGTCCCTCCCCCTACTCAGGTGCAAGACATCTGCTAGATCGGCCTATAGCGAAGGCCAAAGCATTTGGCCTTGTAACTCCTAAATCAAGAGGTTGCCAGATATGCAGTTTTTTTCTGAATGATTCCTTGGGTCAACACAATTGACAGTTGGTCAATTGGACCATGAAGCTCTGCCCACTTCGATTTTTTCCTAATTAGCGTAATATGCAAAACCTAGTCTGAGTTTTTGCCCAATCTTTACATAATTGTGTCAATCCATTTAACAGAAAACATTAATCATTTTAAAAAACATGTTGACATTTGTAAACAAGATGGCTGCCATATGCTAAATTGCCCTTCCGAAACAAGGCATATTTTGGTTACATGTGTAACTCCTCAATGCTTTGGCCAAACATGAATGAAATGAAATTTGACAGGCTTATGCTGGACATGATTCTGAGGAGGCATATTTTGGTGCAAATACACACTGAGTGGCGCTATACATGCCACGTTTGTTTCTCTGCATCCGTGCATGTGATCGAGCTGAAATTTGGCAGGTTATAAGTTGAAACACATGGGCTAATTAATAGCTCTTAACTTATGGCCATCATTAGCCAATTAAGTTTCAGCAAGCATTTGGCAGGCTTAACCTTAACCGATTGTCATGAAATTGGAATGGTATGTCCATATAGGCAATGTCAAGTGACCAGTCAAGTTTCAGAATAATTGGCCTCTAGGGGGCATCATGTTAAGAACAGAAAGGCCCACATGGTTGCTCATTGTGGGGGTCAGAGTGCACAGTTGTTCATCGCTGCTCATGGTTTCATTATATTTTTGTCTCATTTGTTTAATTCAGTTCTCTTTACTTTTAAGAACTGTGTGAAAATCTGATAATGTTTTAGGTACCTCCATTGGTGGCTGGGACACAGCACATTACAGGAAAAGCAACAAGCTGCAGCTCCCCTTCAGCTGCCTTGACAAGGAGTTTAGGGTCGCCCACACCAGAGAGGCCCTTCTCTACCGAGACTCCAAGGACCCAAGGGTGGCACTAGCAGGAATTGCAGTGCAAACAGGGAGGAACTGGAGTGCCCAGGGTGGCCTAGAAAGAGCAGAGTCCCAACTAAGGCACAGAGCTTTAGTAGGCACTGTGGCAATTGGCCGAGCTGGGTTGGGAGCCATCCCACAACCCTGTTATGACAAAGCCCAGTGCAAAACTGGACGCCAGCTTGCCCTGGTGGAGGTGCAGGCTGGGGTTGAGGAGGTGAGAATCTGCAAAATTGTGGGCATGTGGCAGCAGGGTGCATGGACCAGGTGGAAGAGCGCACTGGAAAAGAAGATTACCTGAAACCAGATCTGGCGTGCGGAACCCCAACAGATCAAGTTCTTGATCCAAGTTGTCTACGATGTGCTGCCAAGCCCAATCAATCTCCACACCTTGGGCAAGAGCAGGCTGTCCACTGTGCTCTGGTAGGGACCAGGTGCTGAAGACCATCAAAGAGACCATCTCCAGAAATATGAATAACACCAAACGGGTTTGCCACCTAAAGGGCATCACTTTCATAAGGGAAGGAGAGCAACGCTGGACTTTTCACCAAAGCATCAGACTGGGAGCTGAGCGTGGATCTGGGCAGGCAGCTTAGGTTTCCAAACCATATCATGGCAGCCACTCTGAGGCTGGACATGGCGCTTTTGTGTACCTCCTTGAAGTATGTCCTCCTACTAGAACTCCAAGTTCCTCGGAAGGACCGCATAGAGAAGGCAAACGGGGTGGGGTGGGGTAGGTATTCTCAAGATGGCTGTGGATCAGGAGGAGTGAAACATGGGTAGGCACTGTTGGGACCCAAGCCAGGGCCTGACCAACTCTGACTGGTTCGCATGAGTGATGAGTGGACGATGTTGAACGATTTAAATAGGCATTTGTTTGGTATCCCCTCAGGAGGAGGGGTCTATGGTTAATCAGGAGTAAAAGAAAACATCTTAGAAGAACATGGAAAGGTTAAAAGTTTAGTCATCTCATATTTTCAATAAAATCTTTATGGCACTCCCTCCCCAAAACCTTTCCTTGTGTCTTTTTGTGTAATGCTTTTTAAACAAAAATGCCAAAGGTAAACAACCTTTTTCAACCTTCAAGGGTTTAGTGGTAAAAAAAGAGGTGAGTAAGTATGGCCACAATGGCCAACAGAGTACAAAATGTGAAATTTCAAATTATATTTAGAGTGGAGTTTTGAACATTTTGCAATGTGTGTATAGAGAGCATGTCTCTCAAACAAACTGCTTAGGTTTAAAGACTATAAATAACATGTTTTAGATATTTAAATGTGAATGATGATAGAAGAAGCTGAACATTTTGATGTAACTTATTTAATAAAAAGTCAGGAAAAATTTTACTGAAAAAAAACATGTAAATTACAAAATAGGGAAAAATTTAATAATTAATATACTTTGTCAAAACTAATTTTGCCAAAGACAAGTCTTGCCATGGTCACATTTACCGATGTTCAGACAATCAGCACAATGGTAAACCCAAACACAAAATATTAGAAGCAAATGTCTTATATATACACACAGGATATTTTCTCAGTTTTGCTTTATAGATGAAATTTAGACCTTTTCTGAGAGTTTCTAGACTAGTATATATACAGGTCCTTCTCAAAAAATTTGCATATTGTGATAAAGTTCATTATTTTCTGTAATGTACTGATAAACAT
>JBBPDA010118594.1:0-27458 GCA_037974385.1 Arnoldichthys spilopterus | reverse complement strand
CTCAAGTGTACACCACTTTGTATTGGTCTTTCACGTGGAATTCCAATAAAATTGATTCATGTTTGTGGCTGTAATGTTACAAAATGTGGGAAAGTTCAAGGGGGCCGAATACTTTTGCAAGCCACTGTATTTATATATATATATATATATATATATATATATATATATGTATGTATATATGTATGTATGTATGTATGCAGCAGATTTACCACACTTACATCCAGGCTTACACAAACACAGACATAGCTACTGCACAAACATTCAAAAGTGTAACGAACGTAAAGTATGGAGGGGGCCCTACCTCGTTCGTTCTGTTTCCAGCAACCTTCTGCTCTTTCAGTTGCTGTTTGGGGGTGAAAAGAATGTGTCAGTGCTTAGATGTTGTGTTAAAAGCATAAGCAGCAGGTTTTACTGGCATTTCCTTCCTTTACCAAGTGTCGGAACTCTGCTGCCATTCCAATGGACTCCTCCATATTCATCACTTTCATGTTGGTTCCTAGGATGTTGAACTTCCGGAAACTGAAGACATCATGCCAAAGACAAATGACGGTTATAACATAAAGTTACAAACATATCGTTTACCGTACACTGATTTATTGGTGGCGGCCTCTCAACAATTCCAATGTGACACATACTTCCTCTCTGTGCCCTCGCCGGAGGAAGGTGAGGTTATATGACATTCTGAAGACTTGGCATTGGTATTTACATAGTATTGTTAAGGAGAACTATACTATACTGCATAATACTATAGTAGACTTGACCTGTAAGCAACTGTATCTGTACATATAGACACTACTTTTATTTTCATTTATTTTAAATAAATAAATAAATAAATAAATAAATGAATGAATGAATGAATGAATGAATGAATGAATAAATAAATATAAAAATACAATTTCTACATTTTAAAAAATTTCTAATAAAAAAAAGTTTGAAAATGTTTGATGTTTAAACATTTCTGGCTTTGGCATTTATTTATTTATTTAAAATAATAATTAAAAAAATAATAAATAAATATAAAAAATACATTTTCTAAATTTCTAAAACTTTCTAATAAAAAAAAGTTTGAAAAAGTTTGAAGTTTAAATATTTTTCCTTATTAATATTATTATTGTTATTCTTTTTTAATTCTTTATTTTTTTATTTGCACTATTTACAAGCATTCTTGCTGTACATTTTTTCATAAATTAAAAAAATAACAATAATAAATATGTAGGCCGGGCCTTTAAAGTGCCATGATTGGTAAATATAAATAAAAACAGAAAATAGAAAAATTAAAACAGAATGCATAAACCCATATTCACAAAAGAGTAAATGTACCATTTAAAGAAAAAAAATAAGGTAATTTTAATGGTGATGGCATCAACGCATCTCAACAAAAGTCTGAACAGGGCCATGTTTAGCACAGTGTACATGTTTAACAGTCCTGGAGACCAGCTGCTGGAATGTTGTCCCGTTCTTGTCTGATACAGGATGTGCCTGTGTTTTTAACTGGTGAAAGGTCTGAACCGCAGACAGCCCAGTTCAACACCAGGACTCTTCTACTATGAAGCCAGGCTGCTGTAATAGATGCAGTATGTGGTTTTGCATTGTCTTGCTGAAATATGCAAGGTCATCCCTGAAAAACACATTGCCTGGATGGTAGCATATGATGCTCTAAAACTCTAAAGCTTTAACCTGCGAATGAATGGGAACTTCTTGAGTTCTTGAGCCCATGCAGTGGTTTCTGTGACAGAATCAGGCTTGTTTTTAACACAGTGCCGCCTGAGGCCCCACAGATTACATGCATCCAACATCTGATTTTCAGTCTTGTCCCTTGTGCATAGAGAATTCCCCAGATTTTCAGAATCTTTTGATGATGTTATGTACAGTAGATGATGAGATATTCAAAGTCGTCACAACTGTACACTGAGGAACATTATTCTGACATTGTTCCACATGTTTTTTTTTGCAGACTGGTGCCCATCTTTACTTCGAAACATGTCTATGACTTTCTAAGATGTTCTTTTTATACCCAATACTCCACTGACAAGTCGCCAATAAGCAAATTTGCTGCAAAATCTTCCTCCAGTTGTTTCTTTTTACTACCACTTTTTTTCCAGCTTTTTGTTGCCCCATCCCAATCTTTTTTTTTAGATGTGTTGCTGCCATCAAACTCAAAATGTTATTTTTCATATAAAAGTAATATGTTTCACTTGATATATGTGAATAAAATATTGGTTTATTGGGGGTTTTTTTTGGCAAACCTGTCTAAGCATTATTACTATCTTTGTAAGATTCAATTCCTGGTGATGCTATAGGTATCCTTAACTGGGAGTTCACGAGAGCACAATTGGTTTCTCTCTCTGGGTGGGTAGGATGGCCCTCCCTCTCCCCTATTACTAGCCAGCATGGGCGTCTGATAGCTGATGTAACAGGATTGGTAGTTTGCATAGTCTTCCAAGTGTGGCAAGTTGCCCAGTGACATTGAGTTAACAGAAGCTTAAAAAAAATGTGGGTGGAGCTTCACACAGTATCATGTGATTGCGTCTTACTGGGTGGAACTGAAGGCAGTATTTGGGCAGAAAATCAGAAAAAAACAATCTGTCATATGTTATTCAGTCATTCCGCACGTAAATGTAAAAACAGGAAAATAAACACATTTTTGATTGAAATTTGATTGGTTAGTGAAAGTCAGAGCCTGATCTCGTTAGCATCACAGCATTAATCTTCTGAAAAGACATTTGTCTAAGAATTCACTTACAGCAACAAACAAGACTATAGTGTATAAATAATATACCCATAACAACCTTACCCCTTCCTTTTCTCTGTCACGTCTCTGGAAAGACAAAACAAACAGTGTCAGATTGAGTCAGAGAAGCAAAGTCTTAAAAAAAAATTATTTGGAATTTGGTCAAAGTTTTTTTCATTTTTGTCATTTCACTTGAATTCACTATAAAACATTATGGCCATATGTTTATGTCCCTCTGTATTTTACCAAAGCATGCACTGAAGTGTGGGAATATTTCACATATCTGCATTTTTTAAATAATTTTTATATTATATTTTTTAAATTATTTTTATATGTACAGTTGTATGCAAAAAATTTGGGCGCCACTGCTCAAATAATGTATTATCATTTTTTTGGTAAATAAGTAAGCATCCTACACCAAAACACACTGCATTTTTTAATGTACAAATACTGTTTATTAGCTGAATTTATCCTGAGGGAAATTTTTTGTACCAGTAGCCACAGTATACATAAAGAAGTAAACAATGTAACAAAGTAAACCCACATAATACAAAAAAATACTAATAACTGTACTATATAGAAAAATACACAAAATACAAATAACTATACTATACCGAATATAGAAAATGATATAACTAAGCTATAAAATTATAAGCTATAAAACCTTAATAAATAAGGTAAAAATTCCACAAATATGGTGCAATATCTGCATAAGCAGATATACAGATTGACAGTATTAATGGTAATAGTAAATATATAGATATATATATATATAGTAAATAAACAAATAAATATTATAACAAAAATATAACGAAAATAACATTTGCAAATATATATATATATATATATATATATATATATATAAAACTTTTGCAAATGTTATTAGCATGTTTTGTATTTTATTTTATTATATATAATTATATTATTTATATTTATTATATTATGTTATAGTGAGCAAATTAATTGCAATTGTGCACTAAAACATGCAGAAAAATGCCAAAGCGAACACCCTTTAAGCACTTTTCATTCCAGAAATGTAATGCCATGAAATTAAAACAGAAACTGAAGCTGTCACTTACTTATCGAAATGCACTTTTACTCTGACCATGTGGTTGAATTCCTGGAGTTTCACCAGCAGTCTGGAGGCGAGAAGCACAGGAAAGCACTGGGTCATGACAGAGTTTGTGTTTCTACAGACCTTTATGTGTGAACTGATATGTGAACTGGAATGTGCAGCAGGGCAGTACTAGCACTACATTCCTCTGTGAGTGTAAGTAGGTTAGCAGTACGTGTGTGTGTACCTGACTTTGAGGGTAAACAGGACTCCAGTCTTCAGCACCAGAGGCCTCTGCAGTTGCGTGGGCATGCAAGGCTGTCTTTCAACAACCATGGAGCTACAACAAAGGAGAGAATGTCCTTAATATTCATTGCATGTTAAAGCAACAATTTCCTTTCGGGGGGGTCATCAGCCTTATCCACAAAGATCCACACGCTCTCATTGGACACCTTATATAGCTGAAAAACGTACACACCAATCAGCCATAACATTAACACCACCGTCGTACCGCGAGTGAACAGTCAGTTCTTGAAATTAACGTGCTGGAAGCTAAAAAAAGGACAGGCGTAAGGATCTGATTTATTATGATAGCTGGCCGTCAGACGGCAGGTCTTGTGGAGTGTTCCAGGTGTGTAGTAGTTAGTACCTACCAAAAGTGATTCGAGGAAGGACAACTGTGCCATGGGCACCCAAGGCTCACTGGTGCATGTAGGGAGTGAAGGGCTAGAGCTTTAAAAAGTAAATGCTAACTTTAGTAGAAAGGGGTCAGAACACACAGTGCACCACAGTCAGAGCTGTTTTGGAGACCTATTTAATATTAAGCTGGTGGTCATAATGTTATGGCTGACTGATGTATATTAGAGTATGGAGGTACTGAATAAGTGGGGTAAGTAGCAAAACCAAGAGGAGGATCCAAACACCACCCGGAAGAGACGAGGAGTGTGTTTGAGCTGCTCAAGGAGAGTAATTTGAGTGGAGTGACACAGATGCACAGAGCGTATACTACGAAAATGGTGATGTGAGTTATGTGTTTGGTAATGTGGATAAAACTGCAGTCGTCCTAGAAGTTTGCAGTCTGCGGTTCGCCTTTGCATGGTAAACGCAGGACTGGAAGATCCATTATGGTGCAGTTCTCACTTTAGCTGTGATTTTCAGCTGTAGGCAGCAATGCTGTGGTAAGAATGAGGACACTGGAGAAGGTTATTGCCAACAATAAACAGCATAAACGCACCAACAAGAAGATGGTTGCACAATGTAATCACATCACACTGTCCTGTTTAGATGTGTCAGTAGGGTCAAGGAGAATTACATCACAGTGAACATATTTTGGTTTTTTAAAAAGAGGACACTGGGGCAGGAGGCTGGCACTTAGCAGACAACAGAAGTAAGGATATATCAGCAAAGCCAAATCTTAGACATTTTAGGGAAGTTAGAAATCCCATCTGGATGCATTTTTAGGTCCCAAAAACAGGACGTACTTGAAAAAGAAAGACGATCTTGCTTTCATGAAACTATGCTACATCCCTTCAGAGGGAAAACAGCTATGCAGAATGTTAAGTCGCCCAATTCACAAAGTTCATAAAGTTTTCAGAACAGTTTTAGATCAAAGACTGAAAAGCTTTGTTGGGCCATAAACTGGAGAGATGCTGCAAATTTCAAGCGGAGATTTGTTGGGCCACAGCCCTGGAAGATGTCGTAAATCTGAAGCGGAGTTTTGTTGGGCTACAGCCCTGAAGGATGTTGCAAATCTGAAGAAGATTTTTTTTGGGCCATAGACCTGGAAGATGTTGCAAATCTGAAGCGGAGCTAAGTTGGGCTATAACCCTGGAAGATGTTGCAAATCTGAAGCGGAGTTTTGTTGGACCATAGACCTGGAAGATGTTGCAAATCTGAAGCAGAGGCCATAGAGCTAAAAGATTTTGCACCACTGAAGTGGAGTTTTGCTGGGTCACAGCCGTTGAAGACTGCGATGAAATTTGATTGGGACACAGACTAGGAGAAATGGTGACGCAGCAGCAAAGCTTGGGCTAGGCCGCAGGCCTGAAAACTTTGGGTCGCAACAAAGGAGTTTGACTGAAATGTGGGCAGTGAGACCTGGCAATGGAGTTTCACTCTCCTCTCTCACTATTACAGAGTGTCACTGAGTGTGTAATGAGTGTGTAGTTGTGAATAATGTGGTGTGTGGTGAGGCTGTGACTTACTTGGTGATAAGGTTCTTGAGGAGTGTTAGTGCCCTGTCCTCCAAAGTGCCTCTGCTGAGAGCGATAGGGTCATGTTGGTATGAGTACTTCTGCTCCAGCTCCAGAAGCTTCTTCAGCTGCTGACGCACCTGCAGCAAGCACTCGCCAACTGCTGTGAAACTGCCGCACAGGACGAGGTTTTAATTAGCACTTATTAGCGTATGGGGATGAGCGAATTAATGTGCATCTGACCTAGTTTTCAACACATTAGGGCAGGTTACATACAATCTTGTTTCCAAAAATGTCAACGTACGAAACGTAGCATAAAATAGCACCCAGATTCTTCTGCTACAAAGCCACGCTGGTGTAATATGTGGTCTTTCTGAAAGCCTTCCCTGAAAAAGGCGTCACCTGCATTGCAGCATATGATGCTCCAAATCTTGACCATAACATCACGGATGCCTCCTTTTAAACTGTGAACTGATAACAAGTGAAATGGTCCCTTTCATCTTTAGCTTTAGCTTTAGCTTTCGTCTTTAATTTAATATACATCTGCAGGGTACGTAGTTAATCCAGTTAATCCTGTTTCTGGAGCTTTTTTGGTCCAGCACTCAGATAGAGTGCAGTTACAAAAAAACAGAACAATCGGAACAGTTCCTTAAGCATCCAGCTGGCATATAATGAGCCTAGCGCCAGTCTGTGACGCAAAGTAGTTGAGCAATTTCCTCTAGAATTTCACAACAGAAGTGCAAAGGTTTTTTGACCCAATTACTAAGCACATACTATTCAGTTACTACTAGTTTGCAATTACCAAAGACTCTAAATGTGTAGTATGACCACTGCAGGAGTAACACAGGTTTCAAAGACGTTATGTGGTGTTTTGTGTTTCGGTCGTGAGTGGTATTAGTTGCTAAACACCATGGTATGATGGTATACCAGTAAAAACCTACTAACTACACTTTCTCCCTGTAGTTTAGCAAGAAATACTTTTGTCTTGCTGCAGTTTTGCTTTAAACATAGTAAATAAAATAAATGAATGAGGTTTTCATTATTCTTCACAGTCATGTCAGGGCGTTGTTTGGTTACGGTAATCTGTGCCTATGTGTTCCACTAGCCCGAAACCCTTATAAGCACGTTTTGCGCACCAGCAAAGCACAGTCCTTGTCCCTTGGCAGGTGTGGCTGACACAACAGACTCTCACTGGTAACTAAGGTTTTACCATGACTTTGAACTGGCAACGAAAAACACACCACGTTTACTGGAAACACCTGCATGCCTGACTCGGGTGTGTTGGGTGCCACTCATGTGCCCTAAAGCATCTTACCAGTTCTGCAGCTGATCAAGACAGACGTTTGTAAGGCCTCCTATGCAGGACATCTGCTGGCGTCGCTTCCATTCGCACAGCTCCACAGTGATCAGCTCATATTCCAGCTGCTCCACCAGGTTCAGCACCTCTGACATCTGACTCACCACTCCCTGCACGTACACACAGAGGGAAACAGAAATCCAGTTTATAAGCCTTCCAAACTCGAATCAAGTCGATTTCATTTCGATGGCGCTTTTTACAACTGACGTGGTCACAAAGCTGCTTTACAGAACCCGGGTCCAAGCCCCTAATGAGCAAGGCCCTTTGACAAGGGCAACTCCCTAAGCTGTAGGAAGAAACCATGGGAAGAACCAAGGCTCAGAAGGAGAACCTATCCTCCTCTGGTTGACCCGGATGGCAATAATAGTAGTCAATGTAGTCCTAAAGTAGTAGATCTGTTCTACATCTGCTTCTGCACTGGATCTGTAGAGCCATGGTTCTCAACCTTTTCAACATTAAGGCCCACTAATACTAAACTAAGGGTTATTTCACACTGGGCGTTGGGCACTGGTGTCGTCACTTCCTTTGGCAAACTCATATTTAATGTATTCTGGTTTTTTTTTTTTTTTACATTTTTTGACTGTTTACCACAGTATTGACCTTTTCTTAGCACTTCAGAAACTTTGCCATGTTATGCCCACCATCACATTTACGTATTGGCTACGCTGGCTCAAACTGACCATTTTTTCAAATTTTTAAGTCCATATATTTTATACATTTTTAGAAATTTTCTTGATCATCATGAAATTATTTTTATACTATATTTACTACCCAGATTAAGCACGGTGCTTAAAATCGAGGCCCACATGATAGCGTTCACGGCCCATTAGTGACGACTTCTGTGATGACTTCGGTCTCGTTGCTGATCGGTATCTCGTGGCTGATTTTGTGTGTGCTCACCCCTCTCATGTCGTTGAGCTTCATAAACATGGCTTTGAGGTAAAGCTTCTCGCGATTCAGATCCTCTCTCGATATTGTGCCGTTCAGCTCCTCTGCGAAACCCAAACAGCGAGAAATGTCACTCATACAATAATACATTTATGCCAAAACTCCAAAGCATAGGAGACATAGAAAATAAACAGCGCTCTTGCCTTGACTCTGCAGCGTTTTGCTCTTAAAATCATGCTCGTCTTGTAGGTCCTCCAGATTTTTGATGTTTTGTTCCGTTTCCTAGAAAGATTCAGCCAAATTATGTTTCCATTACAAGCTCAGTGAGCTAATCTGGCTAATTAGCCTAGCCTAGCCTAGCTTAACGTATTGGAAACACTAGATTGTACAGATGTTGTGCTGTGCAAACCCCCAAAAACTGTAAAAAAATTATGTGACACATTAGATGTGTTGCTTACTACTTAGCTTAAGGCTAGATGTGCTGACAAGAAATTATATTGTAGGCAAACTGTCAACAGTGACGCACAAATTTAAGACTAGCATGTATGCTAATTTGTGTCTAACTAGCTTACTCTAGCAAACTGTTTATAAAAGATTCAGTCAAATTATGTTTCCATAACAAGCTCAGGGAGCTATCTGGCTAACTAGCCTAGCCTAGCTTAACATATTGGAAACACTAGGTTGTACAGATGTTGTGCTGTGCAAACTCCCAAAAACAGTAATAAAACCATATGACACATTAGACGTGTTGCTTACTTCTTAGCTTAAGGCTAGATGTGCTGACCGGAAATTATATTGTAGGCCTACTGTCAACAGTTACGCACAAAGTTAAGACTAGCATGTATGCTAATTTGTGGCTAACAAGCTTAGCCTAGCAAAGTGTTTCTAAAGTTATAATTCTAAAAATATCACTCAGCACTGCATTCTATACATTCTGGTGCTACAGTAACACCAAGTTTACAGTGGATTGGAAGAGTCTTGGTGTAGGAATTCTTTATAATAATAATAATAATAATAATAATAATAATAATAATACATTTGCGTGACTGTAAATGAGAAGTCCTCACCTGTACTTTGCTCTTAATGTCCTTCACCTTGCTGTCCAGCTCTCTCTGCTTCTCAATCATCATGTCACTCTGAGCATTCTGTGCTGTGTTCTGCAACATATATATCGTATTAATGTTCACGCGCAGGCCACTTTATTGGAAACCCGGTCGGAGTGCTAGAGTCAGGGTACTAACCCATACGAAAGAGAGAGAACATATAACCCAATGAAACACTGCCTGTGAAGCTGCTGCTTCGTTTTTATGCACCAAAACGTTGTTACCAATAAATATTCACCAGATAATAAGCAGCTTAAAACATTTTTATTTAGCTTAGCTCTGTTCATTATTCTTCACAGTCGTGTCAGGGCATTAGCAACACGTCACCATGGTTACGGCAATCTGTGCCTATGTGTTCCACTGGGCCAAAGCCCTTATAAGCATGTTTGTCCCACCGGGGAAAGCAGAGTCCTTGTCCCTGGTGGCAGGTGTGGCTGACATAGTGCCTAGGACACAACAGATTCCCACTGGTAATTTGGTAAAGGCTCTTGGGTTGTAACTCAGGGACTTCTCAACCCGTAGTGCGCTCACCTTGTAAACATGGCAGCAGCAGTTAGTGGCCCGGGTGGGGAGGCGGTGTCCCTTAGCGCCCCCTTGTGTTTGGGTACTGATCTAAACCCCTTTTCTTATTATTTTATTAACTCTTATTTTTTATAATTTTATTAATTCTTTATTTTTGTTGAAAAAGCTTACATTTGTGTTATTCTCTTTTTATTACAATTTTTATTTTGCTTTTAAATTTCTCTCATTCTCCTTCTTTTAAATAATACACACCGCACAGCGCTTTGTTCAAAATGCGTGAACAGTGCTGTGTTAACAATGTTTATTACTGTCAATAACTGCACATTCAGATGTTTCCTGCCCACCTCTGAAATCAGGGCAGCTGCTAAAATCTTTCTCTCCTCGCTCAAGTTCTTGCTGATGATCATTGCCATGGAGACAGGGTTGTCCTGGAAAAGGGTCTGCAAGATAAATGAGTTTGCAATCACATTAGCTGCAATCTGCACTGCATCTCTGACGTCTATGGGCTTAGATGCTATCTTGCACTGAAAGCTAAACAATATGCATTAGTGTTTTCACTTCAGACCTTAAACATCAATTTAAGGTGAAGCATTGCATGTGGGTAGCACATAATCTTGGCATTTGGCACATTCCATGTTTCATCACTTACACACCCATCACAGTCCTTATATGGACAAAAGTCCTGCTTGCTTTGAGTAAACGCTGTCTGCTTCATTGACCCGACTGACCCCCAATTTCACACATCAATTCAAGTTTATTTCCTTCATGAAATATTTCATTGGCAATTTCTGTGATGAAAAAACCTATTTTCAATTCTCTATCCACTCTTCATACAGGAAATGGTGCAGAAGGCCCGTTCGGATATATTTCTTTGTAATTTTCTTTCCTTGTAAATTTCTAATCCTTCTTCTTTTTTAATCTTTGGCCTCTTTTTTTTTTTTTAAATATGCTAACACAATTAACCCACAAAATAATCCACACATTGCTAGATTATTTTTAATACGTGGCACCATCACAAATTTGAACATTCTACTCTTTTTTAAAAACTGATCACTATTCTGAAGTGCTTTTATGTAGGACAACTGAGAAGGTTGCTGTTGCGAAAGGCAACCGCGAGTGACGTTCCAGACCTGGAGGTTGCGTTTGATCTTGCGGATGTTGTGCTGGTTCAGGAAGTCTTTCTCCATCGCAAAGCGACTGTGCTGGTGGTCCAGCTGGGTCAGAAGGTCATGGAACCTCACTGTCGCCAGTGACTCATTCTCCACGTTAGCGACGTGGTCCCTAAAGGGAGGAAGGAAGAGGTTTCTTGTCATTAAATGGACGTAGATCAACGGTCTTACTTAAGGCTTCAATCTTAAACCTTCATTACACCTAAACCTACACTGAATGGCCCAGATGGTTTGGATTTGATCAATAATAATATCAAAAATATTTTCTGCTGTTAAAAAGATTAACCAGTGACATGCTTCTGCTCAATCTCGGTCTAATCTAATCCCATGCTGGAAAGAACTAGATCATCATACAAGCTATAATATGGTCAACGTCAGTAACAACTGTGCTTTTTAATGAACTTAACTTGTGTTTAATATACGTTGTTAACAAAATGCTAAGAAAAATTCATATTCAGTCATTTCTAGCATTAATTTTTAGCACCTCATGAAGAGCCTCAACATTAGTCTGGGATTCGAGTGTGTTTAGATGCAGACAAAAATGCCTAATTGTGCCATGTCATGTTTAAAATACTTCTCTGACTTCAAAACTGCGTGTTTTCTGTGTTTTTAGAGTGTTAGCATGCTGATGATATACACCATCTAGATTTGGAACTTTGTTCACAGCAGTGATCATCAAGAACGCCATTCCTTTGTCCCCAAGAGGACAAACCAGACTTGAAACTCTTATAATGGGCATGATGTCTAGAACAGATTGTGGTCGTGACTTCAGAGGTCTATTATAACAAACAAATCCACATTTTAGAAGCTGTGTTGTTAAAGCCCATTAATGAACGTGGACTGATTCCCCGCGACACATTAACTGGGCCAAATGACCGTAATGTGAAACCAATCAAGCTGTGTTCCTCTAAGCTGCATGTTCTCACCAGTCATGGCTCTCAATCCAGCTGCTCAGGTATTGGCGGATGGCCATAGGGAACGTGTCATCGTAGAGCTGGTCTACCTGTTCCAGGAACTTGGAATCCAGTTGTTGCAGCTCAAGCCACTGACTCATCTCCGGTGCTTGCTACTCTGGTAGAGGGTGGGAAGGAACAACTGACTAAGTGGAGAAGTAAAAGGAAGGGGCTGCATACAGGAATGTCATCTTCATGAAAACAGGTAGTATATAGGTCACCTTATGCAATGGTGACGCGACAGGTCATTGTCTAAGGTGCATTAAAACTGGATTTCTAAAGCATGGTGTGAACAGAAACCTGAATCGTGGCCACTCTAGATGCATTTAACCCTAAGAAATCTCAGAAATCTCTTTGAGTATACTTTAATACCTACTTGTAGCTACAGAGATCCACTTATGTGACAGTGGCATAGTTTGGTCCACAATTTGAACAGAAACCTAGAATCTGAGCACAACTAAAGTCAAGTGAACAGGAATTCTAGCAAAGCTAGCAAACTAGTCTAGGCACTAAGCTAGACAGATGTAAACATGTTTTTGTGAACTGAAACCTAGGTGGTCACCATGTTAGATGCATTTCACCTGGAGTGCAGTGTGGGGAGAAGCCCAGTGGACACTAGAGGATGTAAACAAGAAGGCCAGAAAGGGAAAGTATTTTCCCAAATGCTTGATCGCCAAATAACAAACGCCTGGCACCCAGCAGAGAGTGTAATCAACACTGATCAGCTGCGATGTTGCTTAGTTTATCCTGCCAACGTGAAACACCAAGTTCCAACATTAGTTTCGCACAGAGAGATCTAAATATAGATGAACGTCTGAGCAACAGACAAAGGTGTACAGTTAAATACACGTTAGTTACACCGCAATTACCATAAAATGACTGCTCGACATAAACAAACACGAGCTGTTTTCGCGTTTCCGATATAAACACACCGTCGTCTTCCTCTTCTTCTCGGCGATGGCCAAAGCTAAAGCTAAGCTACACAGCAACTTTCTCCCTTACCTGGCTCGCGGGGGAGTAAAAGTGCTCTCTTGAAGCCGTTCAGTCACTTCTTTTCCTCGTCGCCGTATAAAACTCGTTGTCGAGACTAAATGTCGATCCTTTTTCAGCTTTTTCTGACATTTAATTCCGAATTAAAACAACGCAAAACTGCTGTCACACCTCTTCCAACGTTGCGACCCAAGAGAGGCAGGGAGGCGTGCGGGACCGAGACACACTCTAGCCAATGAGGCGCGACGTCTCATGTGCATCTGCCAATGGGAATGTACGACCGGGACGTGTAGACTTTCAGGCACACCCACAATTGGGACCACGTGATTTACGAGAAACTGAAACTTAAGCTGATGTGAATTTCCAGGCGTTGGTTTTCAAGGCTGCGTGACATGTAGCGGATTTTCTCGCATAATCAGAGTAAACAACATTATTTTTGTATGTCGTGTAAAATTGTAGAGAGCTCTGTGGATACAGATCCTTTTGAATTAGGGGGGTATGTGGCTGTAGGTCTGAAGATGCATCTTGGATAGGTATCTACATGTCTGTGTTGTTATTTTCTCTGCTTTCTGTATATCGTTTTTTCTTTTGCATAACACATTTTACAGGAATATAGTTATTGCTGAAATGTAAACGTTGTTGTGCAAAATGGAGTCTGTAACCAACAGAAAAATTATTGTGAATGTGAAAATAATAGCTAAAGTATATGTAGACACACTCAAGCTGTCAAGCTGTGCTCATGTCAGTCAAAATACATTTTTTTATCTTAATGTTTTTTAAGTTGATGTGCTGGAAGTAGGAAAAATGAATGCGTGGGAGGATCTGAGGCCTTATTGCATTGGCTAGACACTTGTGGAGTGTTCCAGGTACCTACCAAAAGTGATCAAAGGAAGGACACATGGTGAATCAGTGACACAGTCATGGGCACCCAAGGCTCACTGATGCATGTGGGGAGTGAAGGTCTGATTCCACAGAAGAGCTACCGGGGTTTAAAAAGTGAATGTATATGTACATATGTATATATTTACAGCAAAACGTTGAGAGCTGACAAGTATCTGAATAGTTCTGCAGTGAGTGGTATTACAATGCAAAGAAGTTCTTGTTCTGATTGATAAACCGCTTCTTCCGTTTCAGGGTCGCAGGGATTGGAGCCAATCCCAGCCGACTGCGGGCCTAAGGCAGGGTTCACCCAGGATAGGAGGCTCAACCCATCGCAGGGCAACACATAGACAGACAACCATTCATAAACACACCCACACCTACGGGCAATTTAGAGGCTGTATCGAACCCAGAACCTTCTCGCTGTGAGGCGACAGCACTAACCACTACACCACCCTGCCCCCCAAAAGATTGTTTTTTAGCAAATATACCAGTGACAGAATAAAAAATGCATATATGCAAAATGATAGTAGTAGAGGTAGAGGTAAATATGATAGTAACTAAGTGAAATATGATAGTAACTGAGGTAAATACACTACTAACAGACTTAAATATGCTAGTAATTAACTGAAGTATGATAAAAACTTAGGTAAATATGCTACTATCAGACTGAAATATTTTAGTAAATGAGTGTTATGTTATTTTACAAAGTTGTGAAATGCATCAGCAACTTAGAAACATGTGTTTGTAGCTGAACTGAGTGAAATTTCCCAGTGGCTGATTGAAATATGCTAGTTATTAGCAAAGCATGAGAAAGTATGATAGAAATACACTAGTAACTAAGAGAAATATGCCAGTGGCTGAGTGAAAAATGGTAGTATTTCGTGAAATATTCCATCGATTAAATAAAATATATTAGTAACTGAGAGAAAGTAATCAAAGACTCGTCCCACCCCAGTAACTGTCTGTTCCGGCTACTGAACTCAGGCATACGGTTCCGTAGCCTTATGACCGGAACAGAGAGACTCAGGAGGAGTTTCAACCCACAGGTCATAAGGCTCTTAAACCAGGACATGCCTCACATTCAGCAGGTCTCACATGGACTATACACCTCACTGTAATCCTGTACCCAACTCAACCACGGCATCTTCAACTAATCTATCTGTATATGGCCATTTGCACTACGCTATTGCACATTTAGCTTATCTGCACTTTCTATATTCTGTATATTCTGCCAAATCACCTGTAAAACTAAAACTCATTTGGCCTGTATATATTGTTGGTCTGTATATATTGTTGGTCTGTATATATTGTTAAGAGTGTGTAGTTTCTTATTATTATAGGTTTTTTTACCTGTTTACATTTTATAACATATATTCTATTCTTTGTAATATTTCTTACTTCTATATCCATTTAACTTTATTATTTATATAGATTTATATATTAAAAAATGCACAGGAATGATCAGGGTACATTTCACTACATGTTGTACTTGTATAACTATGTATATGACAAATAAACCTCTTGAATCTTGAATCTTGAAATATGCCTAGTAACTAAAAAAAATATGGAGACAATGGGTTACAGCACCACCTTCAGTGTTACTCTATGCAATGCGAAATGAATTGATTGTTTCCTCTGTCCTGAAAGTCGCTTTGGATAAAAGCGTCAGCCAAATGAATAAATGTAAATGTAAATGTTATACAGGGGAGTGACTAAGTGAAATGGGCCAGTGATTGAGTTAAAAATATGGCTAAGTAAAAAATCCATCTGTAACCTGCACCTTTCTAATCTTGGCATAAGAAAATATCTCAAGATATCTTGTCTAAGGTCACCAAGACTATTATAAATACGTATTTCTGTCTGTTAACCTTTTAAAGTTTTTGTATGCGAGTCCACACTTCTACTCTTCTCTCTTATCAATGCATAACCTATACATTAGGTTAAGAGAAGTACATAAATAAAAAGACTTAAAATTAATAACTTAATAAATCTACCATTTATGGGGTTAAATCAGAAGATATCTTAGGCCTTTGCAGCTGTAAGGCCATCTGCAAGATGTAAGACTTTGATCAGGTGACAATTAAACACAGCCAACTTCAGGACACTAAATAAGTGATGACTATATATCATAAAATTCCGTTGATATATTTCATAGCCCAAGGTGGTCATTTATAATAACACCTGCTTTGTGTTTAGAGAAATGTGCCCAGTGTTTCTTTATATATCCTAGCTTTGGAATGTAAATCGTTCTTGGTAAAAGATTGAATTTGCAAACCATTGCTAATATCCCGCTTAGTCCAAATGCAACTGACTAGCCAAAGTGTCTGAAATTTTATCCTTTAGTTTTGCATTAGAGCTACAAGCCTAATGAGGTAACAAGTGAACTTGTAGGTTAGCATCATGCTGAATGCAAACCTAAATGTCATACACTTTTCTCAAACCTTGGCATTAAATCATTTCTGAGAAATGTGCCCATCTACAACTATCGCTGTAAACATTTTGTATTTCTTGATTTTTTCTCGTTTTGATATATATGCCTCACACTTATGCCCTAGCAATAATCATCATGGTTCACCATTGGTGGCTGACAGATCAGTCAAAGCAGCTAGTAATACTATGTTATCCATCCATTCCTTTTCTAAACCGCTTCCTTGTTTCCAGGTCACGGGGAAGCTGGAGCCAATCCCAGCTGACTTCGGGCCCAAGGCAGGGTTCACCCAGGACAGGAGGCCCACAGGGCAACATAGACAACCATTCATACACACACTCAAACCTACGGGCAATTTACAACACCCAATCAACCTACTGCAGCCTTTGGACTGTGGGAGGAAACCGGAGCACCCTGGGGAAACCCACGCCAACACAGGGAGAGCTTGCAAACTCCGCACAGAAAGGCACCCGTGGGCGACCCGGGGATCGAACCCCAGACCTTCTCGCTGTGAGGTGACAGCGCTAACTACTGCACCACCGTGCCGCCCTAATATGTTATCTTTTTCTAAAACAACATCAGTTTCCAAAAAGTTGGAAGTTGGAGGTGCAACTGTGTTAAATGTAAAAGAAATCAGAATGCAAAAATCTGCAAACTTCATAAACTCATATGTTAATCACAATAGAACACAGATGGTGTATTAAATGTCTAAATAAAGAAATTGTACCATCACTACCATTACTACTGTGTAGCATCTCTTCCTGCCTTTCACAATGGCGAGATCGTTTGACTCATATGAAAAAAATAAAATAAAATAAAATATATAGTCTGTAAATGTCTGGGGATTGAGGAGACCAGTTGCTGGACTTTAGAGAGAAGAACATTGTCCCATTCTGGTCTGATGTAGGAGTCTAGCTGCTCAACAATCTTTTTTGTTTTGTATTTTTGGTTTAATTAATGATGCACGAAAAGTCCTTTCATTGGTTAAAGGTCTGGACTGCAGCCAGGCCAGTTCAGCACCCAGTCATGCTGTTGTAATAGATGCAGTATGTGGTTCAGCATTGTCTTGCTGTAAAAACACGTTGTCTGGACTGGAGCATATGTTGCTCTAAAATCTGTATATACCTTTCAGCATTGATGGTGCCTTTCCAAATGTGAAACCTTCATCTGACCTCAGTACAGTTTTACACTTTACCTCTGTCCATTTTAAATGAGTTTGGGCCCAGAGAAGATGACGGCATTTCTGGATCATGTTCACATATGGTTTCTTTGCATGATAAGAGATTTAACCTGCATTTGTGATTGGCACAGTGGCACTGTTCACCACAATGCTGTCTGGAAGTGTTCCTGAGCCCATGTAGTGACTTCCATGACAAAGTCTTGCCTTTCTAAGGCAGTGCCATGTGAGGGCCTGAAGATCACATGCATCAAATATGAAGTTTCGACCTTGTCCCTTGCACACAGAGAGTTCTGCAGATCCTCTGAATATTTTGATGATGTTACATACTGTATATGATGAGATGTCCAAAGTCTTTGCAATGGTATGTTGAGGAATATTATTCTGAAATTGTTCCACAATTTGTAGGTGGTTGAAGATTGGTAAACTTCTGCCCTTCTTTACTTCTGAGAGACTCTGGCCCTATTTATGCTCATATATTCATGTCACTGACCTGCTGCCAAATAACCTAATTAGTTGCAAAATGTTCCCCCAGCTGTTTCTTTTTAGTACCACTTATTTTTCCAGTCCCAACATTTTTGAGACATGTTGCTGCCATCAATGCCAAAAATGAGCAATTTTTTTCATGTAATAGTAATATTCTGTATTTACTTTGTACAAGGTGTCCCAACTTTTGTATGGACGATGCATGGAGTTCATCTGAGGACCTTTTTAACGAATTAAAGATGGTTTGCCATGGTAAATTGGCTGATTGGCTAAAAAGGCTAATTACTATTTATTGGATATTTTCTTCCCTTTTGATTAAATAATATC
This sequence comes from Arnoldichthys spilopterus, assembly GCA_037974385.1. NCBI lineage: Eukaryota > Metazoa > Chordata > Actinopteri > Characiformes > Lepidarchidae > Arnoldichthys > Arnoldichthys spilopterus. Next base: position 9,199 of record JBBPDA010118594.1, on the reverse strand, counting down.
TTTCTTAAAAATACATATATACAAAAAACATTGTGTGTAAAATGGATACATTCACTGAAAGCACATTAAATAACAAACACTGTAATACACAGGAAAGAAGAAAACGTCTCTGGTGAACTTTGGTTTAATTGTTTATTGAGCACTGACAGCTTTTGTTTATTATTGGTTTGATATCGGAAGATTGCCAAACATCTGGCGCCAGTGTGCGTCGGTGTGTTTGTGTGGGAAACAACTCTCTGGAAGTAGCATTTCCCTTTTCAGACCTTGCATAAGGTGTCTGCGCCGAATAAAACGATCGAAGCTCCTGTGCCACGGATCTCAAGCAATGTTGTTTTGGATAATAGTGCTTTAACAGACCTGATCATGTTGGCTGCTTTTTGGTCTGATGGCATCTTGAAAGCTGCCAGTCAATGCTGTTTTAAAGCCCATTTCAGAGGCTGCAGCAGCCTGGAAGCCAACTGACGCCACAGTCATTACTGACAAGCATCTTGCTTTCTCATCGATTCTGCCCAAGCTGAAAGACCTTCCAAGGGTGAGGAGTCCAAGACGTCCCTAATACTGAACAGTGGAGAGCACTTATACAACCGATTTGTGACGTAAAGTGCTGATGTTGACTCTAGGACTAGTTTACAAATTTCGCTTTAACCCAAATGCAGTCGTTCAGCCAAGACAGGTTTGGTGTTCCAAGTTGGCTTCTTTTGTTTATGACAAATTGTAGGCTTGAAGTCGACAGTATCTACCTAAGCAATGCACTTTTGTGCAATTTTATAGAGGTAACTTAACTGTAGGACAGCCTAAGACTACACAACACTTTCAAGTCAATTTATGGAGACTTAGACATAAAATTACATCAAAAGGACAAAAGCAACTGATGCTTTTTGGACTAAGCCTCCATAAAAGTGTATGTAGGCGTATTTCGATTGTGATTAAAGGCTTATGTAGCCATACGAATTAATGTAGTCTATTCTTTAGTGAAGGGGACCCTTTAGGGATAGCAGTGCCCCATTCAAAAATGCAGAAAATTCAATTTTGGCAATTTAACATTTTTAACAACTTATACGAAAACCAATGTGAAAAAAAATTCCAACTTCTTGACACACTTAGTAAAGTGAAAGTGACTATTTGTCATTGTGAACACCCATGGAGCAGTGGGCAGCTACCAACAGCGCCTGGGGATCAGTGTAGTGGGATGGAACCTTGCTCAAGGGTACCTCAGCCATGCCGGGACTCGAACCTGCGACCTTCAGGTCCCAAAGGCAGCGTCCTAACCACTAGGCCTCCACTGCCATTTCTCTCATTAGCCTAGAGTCCCCATTAACTGATGATGTTCGGGTGTTTGCTTTCAAACAGCACAAAATGCCTTAAAGGTTTTTAGCGTTGAAACAAGACGTTTGTATTTACTGAAGCTAGTCTTCAACTGGTAGTTGTAGTTCTTTCACATGCAGAGACGTTAACCCAGTCTTGGAAATCAGAATATTCTGTTAAATAATCAAAAGTGGAAAAATCATAATCGTCATCATGGGCGTCGTTTTCGCTGGGGGCATTTTGTCCACACCGCTTCCCTGAAAGATTGGTCCATTTCAAATTTTGCAAATCTTTTTTCCCCAAAAAACTTTTTCTCCTTGTAACACATTGAACAACGGAGACCATCTGTGGACGCCCTCGTTGTCCTCAAGCCGAGGGCACATTCTAACTGTTTTCGCATCCCGGCGGGATCTTTCGCAGAATGAAAAATAATCTGCATGCTTGTTTATTTCTTTAATGAGCCATAATCAACTCCACATGGCCGAGGTAGGGTCATCAGGGCCGTTCTGTGCTGGGTTACCGGGGGACAAGGTGCTTTTGGGTCGTCAAGCAATTCAGTACAATCTGCATGGCTTTTACACAATAGTGACCAGAGCAGAGAACTGGCTAGCCAACATGGATTATAACAAATTTAAATAAGACAACGTCCAGCTACACATTAATGACATATATTAAGGACTGTTTCAGCGAAACGTCAAGGTCACACAATTTTCCACTGACCCCAAATGTGGCTCGATATGCGTTTTATAGAGTCTGAATTTGCTCCTTTAGTATAGCATTGGAGCTACGAGTCTAATTTTGTGGTCAATAGTCACCCAAATAGTTTTCAGCAAATGTCAGATTCATAATTATAATAGGTTATGAGGTGGTTTGTAAAAACAGACCCAGTTGTGGTCGCAGTGTTCGGCATCATGCTGAAGCTCATGTTTATATACTGTCCTAAACTGCACCCACAAATCTGTTCCACCTTAACAACCTGCTGAATGTGGTTTGAGCGGTTCGAGAGAAGATTTTTGGCATGTATTGTAGGAAAATATTTTGGTGACTATTGACTTCTAGTGTTAGCATTGTTAGCCTCATAGTTCCAATTCTAAATGAAAGAAGCTAAATTTGGCCTCCAAACATGCCTCAGCTGATCAATGGCATGTGGGGGTACAGGAAAAACTGTAGCTTTGATTTATCTCTTTTTGATAAACTATTCCTTTAATGTATTAAAACCTAAAAGTAACATTTTAATGGATTACACCTAATAAACATTATGTAACTTTTTCACTTTTGTACATCTTGCCCTTCCCATGGTTCCCTTATATATTTGTGTAAATATATATAGATATAATTATTTTTTAATTACATTTTATTTTTACTTTTATATTTTATTTTATATTCATTCTTATTTATCATGTTCTGCCTCAGGCAGAGTTTACAGGTTCTTCTTGTCCAACACATTTCATTGTACTGTTAACCCACGTTAACATACATATGATCAATAAATTGAACTTGAACTTAATATTCTATGATCTCACTAAGTATACAATAGTATAGGCCTACGCACATTTCATTCTTTCATTGTGGTATGTTGTTGGGCCAAGACATTGGCTAATACATTGAGTAAAATTGGGCTGACAGCTCAATGACTTTTTGTGAGTTTTATGTCTTATTACACTGCTGTATTTAAAGCCCATTGAACCGTAAAGAAGTGGCAAAAATCAGTTAGCATGCTAGTTTGGCTATAGCTGTGCCAATAGATCTTATTCAACGGACTGATGTACGATCATAATAAATAATGAAATGAAAATGCCAACAAAAGCATAGGACTATAGCGTTAGGCAGTATTAAAGGGCTCGTATAATGGGAAACCAAATTAGCTTAGCTTCTGGGTAGTTAAAGAGTTTAATACAGTGTGTAAACTTTGTTTCAAAATGTACAATCTGCTCTCTGGGCCATATGGTTCATATATATAGACACTAAACAGCAAACTTGATGTTTATGTGATGTCACAAAAAATGATGCATTTGTAAATTTGAAGCTATCACTTTGAAGCTATAAGGGTCATTTTAGCCTAGATATATCTATGATGGAAAAGCAAAATGTAAAATATGGGCATTTTAAATTCAGTCCTTTGTTTTTTTTAGACAGATTTAGGATTCTGTTTGTGTAAACTACACTTAGTATTTGCGTTTGCTCTGACAGCGACTACATTTTAGTGATGGTTGTCCTTTGGCCTTCCATTCTTACAACAACTAAACGTAACTAACCAGCGACACATAGTGACTTAGCTAAATCGCTAATGTCTTAACTAGCGTTGGCCCATAGTCAATAATAGAATAATCAACATCATGGATGTCATTGAAATTGCTTATCCAACTGTCCGTAATACCAAAGTTCACTTTTCAGACACTTTGACCCAACAATGACAGTTAGCATACATGCTGTGCCATTCACAGAGCAGTGAGTGGCACTGAGTCAGAATACCACCTCATTGTATGAAAGTAAGCTTAGCAATTACGTTGGCTTTCTATATTTAAGGCATGTGCCTTGAATTTGATGTGTAACTCTCACTGTGAAAGTCCACTGGTCTTTGGGGATGGGCTCTGGGACGTGGCGTGACGGCCCTGCTCGAAAATTCCTGTTGCCACCACTGTGCTCAAGAGCAGCCGCACAGATCCACGACCATGGAGGGAATTTTGCCGTAGATAATTTGCTCTCTGTGATTGAAGTAGAGCATGTTGATAGGGGACATCTTGGTAGGTGTGCAGCAGGGCCCTGCTGTGCCACGAGGGTTGGCTTTGTTTACCAGGTGTGTGTGCGGGTACTTCTGCAAGTGCACCTGCTCGCACTCGCCGGAGCAGTAGTTGGCCTTGTAGCGTTTGGGCGCGATGATCCAGTCCCAGCCAAAGTCCTCAAAGTCCACGGTGAGGGCGTAGCGGCAGCAGCGCGACTCTGTCGACCGTTCGTCACAGTCCAGGCCAGTATCTCTCCTGGAGCGCTTAGGACTCTCTGCTATCTTTACCTCCAGGAAAGGCTGCTGTAAGCGAAAGAGCAAAGTATAAAAAAATACATGATTATTGAATGAATGGGGCAGAGGGAAAAAGGTTCTAACTGGTGACGGTAACGTGTGAGGTACTGCTTTTAAAAAGAAAAGTGCCTTACAAGTCCCTCCTCTCCCGATTCGGCCAAAGTGATGGCCAGGTCCTTCCCGTCAGCATCCAAGGCCTTGATCTCGATGCCAAAGTTGCTCTCCGGCCGCTCGAGCCAGGCCTGCAGCGGCTGCTTCATGTCGACACTCTGCCACGGGTTGGTCTGCGCGTCCACAGCGAGGCGCAGCGAGCGAATGCTGGAGCGGCTGCTGAGGCGCGACAGCTGCATGGACACGGTGGTGGCCTTGCGACCTAGCCGCAGGTGGAACCACAACTGTGCTTTTACAATGTTGTCTGGAAGGATCTTGGGGCTCAGTGAGAACAAGCAGCAGCGTGGTGCAGAATTTCCCTGCACGGTACCTTGCGCTGAAACAAGTGGAACAAGTGGTCAGCTTTGGTCAGCAGACCACAGAAAATCTTCCATTTGGAGGCGTTCTAGATTCCACCCACTAGCATCACAGCTGGGACACCTGTTTGGTAGCTAGCTTAAAGTTAGCTATAAGCTACCTGAACTATTATCTATCATCAACTTAGCTTGTAAATCATAAGACAAAAAGTCATAATTACAAAGAAATAAGAAGTGATACAACGCCAGATGTGTCAAACTATAGAGATATAAGGACTTATAGAGACCTACCAGACCACAATGTACACTAGCTAGCTTCTTGTGTTATGCTAATCTACCTTATACCTCAGTGGGTGCAAGTATACAAATGCATCATGCACTGGAATTGCAGGTATAAAACTGACAGTTGCTTTCTGAGTGAATAGTCCTAGGGACTTTTTTGAGAGGGACTACCCACTGGGGAGGTGAATTTTTTTCTGCTTGCACACTTCCAGTAGGAACACTGGAGTGATGTAAGCTGGCCGATGGCTAGTAAAGCGACCGCATCCAAGAAGAGGGTGCAAGAGATGCCGTCATCGCCTCTGTCACATATCAACTCAATAAACCTTGACAAAATTGCATTTTAGAAAATATCCCAAAATTCCACATTCCTCCCAGAAAGATGACTTAACATTTTTAAATCTTTAAAAAAAAATTTTTTATTTAGGACCATTTTTATTGTTGTTTTCATGTTGTTGAATGTCATGGGCAGCTGATATTTTCAATACATCAAAACAAGATTTTGACTCAGCAGTGATTGTACATAATCAGCCATAACATTAACACCACATTGACTATCTAGCTATTTATTTACAATGGTGTCAGGTAGGATGGGGGAATATTAGGCAGTAAGTAAACAGTCTGTTCTTAAAGTTGAAGTGCTAGAAGCAGGAAAAATGGCCGAACATATGGATCTAAGCCACTTTTGACAAGGGGCTTATTATGATGCCGTAGTCAGAACCTACCAAAACTGATTTAAGGAAGGAGAATTGGCAACAGGCTCATGGGCACCCACTGATGCATGTGTTCAGTGAAGGCTAGCCTGTCTGGTTCGATCCCACAGAAGAGCTACTGTGGTTTGAAAAAGTAAACACTCACTCTGACAAAAAGGCGTCAGAACACAGGGCACCAATATTAGCCAGGTGGTATTAATGCTGTTACTGAAGGAAAAATAAGAGAAAAAATAGCACACCACACTTGCTGGGTCCTTATACCACTTATAGCATGTAGGTAAGCTAGCGAGTAAACAAAACAGTGTACATCGACTCAGGTAAACTAAGAGTCAGAATGCGTATTGACTTCTAACTGTAAAACAGGTTTCCATAGATAACCATAGGAAATGTCATATTTTTTATGTAACTGCCTCTAATTACATAACGACTACATTTCTTTCATACAGCAAAACCACCTTCCATCCAGAACGTGTTGTCACCCGATTTGAACCAGAAACTTGATTTGGACGCTGCATGCGCAGTAACTTGTCATTTCTGCTTGACCTTGGTCATTTATGTATAGAAGGACTTCATATATGAATTTACATTTGACTGACGCTTTTATCCAAAGCCACTTCCAAGACAGGGAGCAGTGTAGCGGGACCGTACCTTGCTCAAGGGTACCTCAGTAGCGCCCGGGCTGGGAGTCGAACCTGCGACCTTCGGGTCCCAAGGCCACCACTGCCCCTATATTCATATGTATTATTGTGTCAATATGTTAAATAATAATAAAAATCAAAATGAATAATTTAAAACTATTTTTATAATTTTTATTGATAAAAAAATTAATAATAATTAATTTAATTAACCATTAAAAAAATAATACATTAAATAATACAATTTTTTAATTTTTTTAAATTAATACAATAACTATTATTATATTAAATATAGCCGAAAACACACGTATTTATAGTAATTCACGCTCACACGGCTCTAAACCGGGCACAGGACGCGCGCATGCGGTGCGTAAAAGTGTGCGTGACAAGAGGGTGCGCCTACATTCAGTGGCCACGGCGATGATGGTCTCGGTGGTCGCCTGCTCCTCGTCGCCGTCGGCCGTGCCGCCCTTCTGCTCGTACTGGCTGAGCAGCTCGAGCAGCGGCGGCGCGCGGGGCAGGAGCTGCCTCACCGCCTCGCGGCTGATGTTGGGCGCCTGGTCGAGGCGCAGCAGGCTCAGGATCTGCGCCTTGATGGAGCGCAGGCGCATCAGCTTGCTCTGCTGCCTCGACTCGCACGTGGAGCACTGCTCGCCGTCCTCCGCGGCCGCGGGGCCCTGACTGCGCGCCGGGCTCAGCACGGTCAATAGGGAGACGACGAGGAGAAGCGCGTTCATGTCCTACGGCGAGGGGGGGCGCACACGGGAGCGCCGAGGAGTCTGGAGCGGGTTCGCCGCGTCTGCACTGGGTTTTATAGCGCACGATCGCGTCCCCCCTGCTGCCTCACGGGCCACGATTGGCTCAGGGTACGGTGATGGAGCCGTCGTGGGTCGTAGCCTGCGGTTCACAGAGGTGGCCGCCAGATGGCGCGTTTTCACCATCACATTGGAAACCTGCCGTGGATTTGGTTCATTCATGCCTGTTCGTCATACACCAATCGATCATAACATTAATACCACCTGTCTTATAGTGAGAAGGCCTCCCTCATGACTCTGGACCCTCACACGGACCAGCCTTCACTCCCCCTGTGTCTCAACGAGCCTTAGGTGCCCATGACCCTGTTGCCAATTCACCAGTTATCCATTGGATCATGTTTGGTAGTCACTCCACAAGACCTGCTGTTTTGGAGATGCTCTGACTCAGTCATCTAGCCATCACATGGTGTGTTTCCAGCAAATCAACTTCAAGAACTGACTGTTCACTCACTGCATGATATATCTAACCCCCTACCATTGTAATGAAAAGACTACATCGTCAGTGTTATTTACTTCACCCATCAGTGGTGTAACGTTATGGCTGACTGGTGTTTAGGGATGCATGGGTTCTACAAAGTGACCATTATCTAGCAGTGGTTGGTGGTCCACATTTGTAGCATGTCCACCTTTTACCCCCTTTTGGCAAATAACAATACAGTATGTAGTGCATGAAATATTGCACGTGTGGTAGATGTAAATGTGCAAGTCATTTAAGCAAAGAAACGACCAAACCAGATCGAACCCGTTCATCACTTTATTGTTCGAGCGTTGGCAGCAGATTCAATGAGTCAACATGCAGGAAATGGAACATTTTACAAACCCCCATTTCCAGAAAAATCTTAATCTTTATTTAACTGGCAAAAAATACAAAGAAAAGATTTTTAGTGGTTTTACTGACAATTTAATTTCATACAAATGCACAAATGTAGAATTTGATGCTGCAACACACTCGACAAAAGTTGAGACAGAGTTAAAATGAGATCGAAACATTCACAGAATATGTCATTAACACCGGTCTGGAAAACCCCACGTTAAGAAGGTAATTGGGAGCACAACTGGTATAAAAGCAGCATCCATCAAAGGCTGTCTTTGCCAGAAAGGATGGGTTGTGGCTCACCCCTTTGCTTGAAAATCCATGAGAGAATTGTCAGTCAGTTCAAAAGGCACATTTGTTATTTGAATTTAGGTCGTTCAGTACATAATATTGTGAAAAGATTCAGAGAACTCAGAGACGCCTCAGTGAGTAAAGGGCAAGGTTGGAAACCGCTGTCGTATGCCTGCGACCTTCGAGCCCTCAGACAGCACTGCCTGAGTAACCGTCACACAGTTCGTCACTGCATCAAGAAATGCTTGAAGCTGTAAGGAGGAAGCCGGATATCAACTCTATACCGGTGAGTTCTTTCAGCTCAAGCTCATCTCTGATGGACCGAAAGACTTGAACAGCTTAAAAAAAATCAGGCTTCTGTATGCCAAAGCTGAAAACGACCATCCAGATTGTGATCAGTGAATGGTGCAAAAGCCAGCATCTGTGATGGTATGGGGGGCATCAGTGCCGACAGAATGGGTGAGTCCACCTACCTTGTGCCTACACCACCTGCCCACTGTATCAGGCTACACAACTGTGTGTCTGAAGTGGTGGCTTGCAACACAGGAGCCCCACAGGGTACAGTTCTCTCCCCCTTCCTGTTCACCCTTTACACATCAGACTTCAGACACCAGTCTAACAGCTGCCACGTCCAGAAGTTCTCTGATGATACAGCCATCATCGGACGTGTTTCAGAGGGGGATGATCTGGAGAACAGGGAGGTCATCACTAACTTTGTTGACTGGTGTGAGAGGAACCACCTCCAGATCAACACCAGGAAGACAAAGGAGATGGTGATTGACTTCCACAGGAAGGTGACACAGCCCCTTCCGGTGAACATTCAGGGTTTGGACATCGAGGTGGTGGAGTCCTACAGATACCTGG